>JAJOOF010007379.1:0-36128 GCA_029582545.1 Solanum lignicaule | reverse complement strand
ACTAAAGTGAGTTCCCTAAGTCTAACGACTATTATGTGAAAGTCCCCTTATGTGCTTGAATGTCTCCTAAATGGTTTCTTAAAGAATGTTGGTCTATTGATGTTATGTTGTAAAGGAAATGTCCTTATCTAAGGTAATCTTGAGGAACACTCAAGTGTGCTTGAAGAGGTTGTATGGGCGGTCACTTCTTGTCTCACTCAAGTGTGTCTTAGGGTTATATTAGGTAGAGGTCCTATGGTAATGAAATAACATCTGTTCTTTTAAAGTTAAGCATGGGTTGTATATGGATATATGTTGAGTATATGTATGGTTGTCCATGGTCTTATATGTGAATGTTGACTTGTATTATGTCTCTTATACTTGTGAAGTGAAGGTTTTATCAAAATGATATGAAAGCCTATATTCCTTGTAAATGTCTGTTGAAACATGTTTTTGCATGGTCTCCATACTTAGTACTTCATTGTGCTAACCCATTTCTTTCCCTTTTTGACTAAAGTGTAGGGATTGGGAGATGGTGACATGTCATGGCTACTTGATAGGTTTCTAAGTGTTGACGATGAAGACTTGGTGAGTCCTCATATATTCAAGGACAATACCCTACATGTTCCTTTTGATGTATTTCTAGTATTTTGTTTACGTCTTGTATGGGCTTAGTCCCTATGTTGTACTCCAAAGTATTAGATGGTTTATGAGACATATATATTGTAAAGTTTTTTTTTTAAAAGTTTTCCGTTTGCTTACTTATTTTCAAGTGTCGTATGTAATGAAAGATCCATGTGGCTTGTATGAGACCTCCGAGAGGTCTAATACGCCGGTCGCAACTTGGGGGTGCTCTTGGGTCGTGACACTTTAACTCTATATTAAGGTTATTCCCCAGAAAGCTGAGGTCTAAATGGAGTGGTCCCTTCGAAGTGGTAAGGATGACACAACATGGTGCCGTAGAACTTAAAGGTGAACAAGTCCCAACGTTCTTGGTGAACGGGCAAAGAGTTAAACATTATTTTAGGGAAGATGCGGATCGTGATCTGGAGGCTCTTGAGCTAAATGATGAATGATCCAAGTTGAGTCGTGCCGCGACGTTAAATCAAGCGCTACACGGGAGGCAACCCGTGAACAATATGTAATAGCTAGGTAGTTCGTTTTTGAATTTTGATTTCCTTGTTTTAGAGTAGTTTCAAATTTTTAGAATCAAGGAAGTAGTTTTATTTATTAGTTTTAGCTAGATAGGATTTTTCATTATTTGTAACGTAGTTTGTAATAGTGAAAAAAATGAAAAAAAAACAAAATCACTGAAGCTAGGCGCACTGGTTGGCACTCTGCACCGCGCTTGGCATGATATTTCAAAGAGGTTCTTAGGGCGCTACACTGGCACGTCTCCCCTTCATCACACCCCAGCCCAGATCTCCACTGAAGCCAGGCGCACTGGCTGGCGCGCCGCGCCTGCCAATGAACTTCAGAGCACCTATCCAAGCGCCTTACTGGCACGCCACCCCACCGAAGCCCCACTTCCCAGATTTTTTAAAAACTGGGTTTTGTCTCAGTTCAAGCCCGACCCACTACCCTTAAAACCCCCCAAATCCCAAATTCATCCCATATTCCTACAATTTCACCCGACCTAACCCCTAAATTCTCTCCAACTCCTCTTCTTCTTCATCTTTTCCTCTCCACATTCCTCCATTAATACCCAACTCTCCCTCTTTCTTCACCTCTTCTTCTCCCCCATTAACTACTTAATCTCCCTTCACCCATTCTTTTCTCCCATTCACTTCAACCTTTCTCTTCTCCCATCCCACACTCTTTCTCTCACTCTAAATTTTTTCTCCCTTTCCTTCTCTCATCACTGCCAACCCGACCCCTACCCCTCTTTTCTCCAAATTTTCCTTTTTCCATTTTTCTTCTTCTATATAGGTACTAATGGCACCTAAAGCCAAAAAATGTTGCGGGTTCCAAGAGAAATCGTAAAGGTGAAGCTTCTGGGTCTTCTAGTGGTTGGGATCCAGTTAGGAAGTTCGGGAAGAAGGCGGTCGAAAGATATGGATGGGAGTGATTCGAATGTCAAAAAAAGGCCAAGTATATAGGAGATGAATACGTGATTGAGGTACGCTTACAATCACAATTTCCCGTAATCTATAATACTGTGACTGCTTTGGGATTGAGGTTTTTTTTTTGAACATCCGGGAGATTGTAACTTGTCGTTGGTTAAGGAGTTCTGTGCGACCTGGCTTACGGAGACTAAGTATAAAACTATGCCAATCCGGGGTAAGGATGTAAAATTTTCTGCTAGAATACTGAGTGAGTTTTTGGGTACCCCAAACTGTGATGATGATGATGATTTCAATAGGTTGGAAGAAAAGCCCCCTTATAGAGATATACGTCATACTTTGTGTGGGGTGGAATCGACTGCGAGGTAGGAAAGAAGCAAGGATACTGGGAGGCATTCTACTCTCCAGTTTGATAATTTTAATCAGGTAGCCCGGGTGTGGTTGAAAATAGTTTGTAGTGTGTTGCTGCCCGCTAAACATCTTACAGATGTGATACGAGATAGGGTAGTTCTGGTTTATATGTTGATGCAGGGGATGGCCATTAATGCTGGGGCAATTTTGAGGCATAACATGATGAAGTTCAGAAATAATTTAAGGTGGAAGTTTTGTTACGGGGGATTGATAACCCGTTTTCTGAGGGATGAGGGAATTGAGGAGGAAGCAGTGGACCTGACTGTTGCTTTCTACCCTGACTTGGCGGGTAAGATAGTTGATGTGACTAGGACAAAGGCACTGGACACATCCCATGGACCTGTCTTGTTAGCCCAAGAGTGGCAAGTTCAAGATGATAGTGTTATGGCTAGGATGTTCGGCATGGCAGAATTGCAGTTGCGAATAAGAGGACATCCTGTCACTGATGAGAAGATGGAGACCTTGGCGAATCTCTACTCGTTGACGGATAGTGCAACGTTTCTATGTAGGACTAGTCCCTTCTTTTTGGAGCCTCTAGATGATGATGAGGCCACGACAGATGAGGTGATGGATGAGGATGATGATGCTGATGTTGTTGATGAGGAGGCGAATGCCTTAATGATTTTTGATGGTGGTCGTGATGACGATGAGGCCTAGAGGCATGAGGGAGTATTCCTATCTCTATACTTTGTTTTAATTATGCACTGAGAATAGTGCTTATTTTTAAGTGTGGGGTGGGTAATATATCTCTTTTGTATATAGTTGTTTACTGCTTTATCGAGTCTAGTGATAGTTTTAAGTTAGTTTAGTTTTATTTTTAAATTTTTTTATTTTGGGTTCCTCAACGTTTGTTTTCGGTACTTTTACTGAGGATAGTCCCTTTGAACCGACTAGGACTAATTTTACTGCTTTATTGAGTCTTAGAGTCGTCATAGGAGTGACAGTTTACAATGATGGATGGATGACGACCGTCTTAAGGAAAAAATAGTTACATAGAGAAGTAAGATTGAGAAACCAACCTTGGTCTTTTGAAACTATGTCCGAAAAAGTTTGCCAGACGTTATGGGTAGTCATAATTGGAAAAGTGCAAAAGAATGTGAACCTTGAAACAAGCATGTGTTCTAAGTTGTGACTCTAAATGAAAATAAAAGGGCTTAATTGTGTAGTAATACTGTAATGCAAGTTGTATAAACATGCTAGTTGATATGTCCTTATATGTGTCATGATGCCATGCGTGGTGAGTGTTGTTGGGTTCTTGCTTCAATTGATAACTAGAACTTTCCTTGTGTGTGTAGAATTAGTAGCTTGTATGACTTAGGGAATGTGATTGAGGCATTTATTTGAGAAGGCCAATTCTTGACTCTACTCGTATGCCTACCATTGAAATTACCCTTAGTGAAGCCCCATTGTGCCTTTAGCCTTGTTTGATTGATAAGCCATATGATAAGCCGAAGCCCGTTTGTTTGATACCAAAGTTTTTTTTAATCCCAATGAAATCCTTAATGCACTATGTTAGGAAGAAGGGTTGAAAATGTTAAATTGTGTGGAAAAGAAAAGAATAAGTAAAAAAAAAGCTATGTTTTGGCCCTGGTCCTTAGAGACAATGTGCACCTCAACTCATTTGAGGGGGGCTATTTTAGAAATATGTTCTAAACATTGGCCCTGGTCTTATCAAGGATATTGTGTACCTCACTCGGACCTTAAAATCTAGAGTGAGGGTGGCTAGTGTAAAGGCATGTAAAAAAAGAAGAAGAAGAGAGAATAAAGGGCATAGATGGAGCAACAAAAAGGGGTAAATATTCTTGAAGTGCGTACTAAGAGGAAAGAAAAGCTAAGTAGGAGGTTGTTGGCAAAACAATGACATGTGCATTAGGGAGGTGTAGTCACTAGCATTAGGGAGGTGTAGTCACTAAAATGATTCCTAAATATTCCCTCCCTTACCTTAATCCGACATTACAACCAAATAGAAGTCCTCTTGATTCCTTGAGAAATACAATGTGAAAGTGAGAATACACTATGGGCAAGTTTATGGCATGTTGAGATAAGTAAGAACTTCATTTGTGAGAGTAATATGCCTTGTTGTTATTGTGATTGCTTTAGTGGAAGGCTTTACTAAACACAAATAAGTGAGGACATTCATGGCATATGTTCGGATTATCTAATTGGTATGTTTATATGAGTTTGCATTAGCCCAAAAAGTAGTAAAAGAGTCATTCTTTGAGCACATGTGTTGTAACTTGGTGTAAATATTTTGATATGTTGTATCCATTGTGAACTACAAGATCATGATTAAAAATGTTTGGTTGATTTTAAGGTGGGTTGATAAGTCCAAGGGATATGAAAAAGAGTTGATAGTCTAAAGATTGTTTGAGGACAAATAGTGTGGGGTGGTGATCTTAGGCGTATTTATATGCCTAAGTTGTCGATATTTGCCCATATTTGGATAAAATTGAAGAATGATCCGAGACTATTAACTTGATTTTGTTAAACTTGTGATGATTGTGCACTAAAATATATGATTAGTTGTTTCAGGAATTTTTGAGGGATTTGGAGAAGAAGAAGTAGAGAGGAAAAGAAAATGGCTAAGGCAAGAACCACCAGTGGCTAGCACACTGGTTGGCGCGGCGCGCCACTGATGGAACTTCATAGATGACTTTAAAGCGCTCTGCTAGAGGCGACGCGCCGATGCCTGAATTACTGGGCGTCTCTCAGGCGCTCTGAGAGAGGCGACGCGCCAAGAGTGGAAATTCAGGCGCACTGAGAGAGGCGCCACGCCATGCCTGGGAATTTTGAGACGCTTTCCTGGAGCTCTGCCAGGCTCGACACGCCAACACCAAAAGTTCAAAGTTAGAGTGTAGGCGCGACACCCCACGAAAGTTCCGACTTTTCCAACTTAAATTGTGTTAAAAAGGATTGCTAGTTGAAATATAATTTGACTCCAATTTTCCAACTCTTATAAATAGACCCCTTGGGCTACATTGTTAGGGTTCGACTTTTTCTTGGTGTGCAAGAGCAACACTCCTCTTTTGTAATAGGTTTCGATCTTCTAACTCTTCTATTTTCCAGAAATCTCATGAATAATTGTATTTTGTGGTTTTCTAATAGCATGAGTGGCTAAACGCCCTTGTTCTGGGGCTGTAGCTACGAATCGAATGTTGAATATTTAAGGTTTATGAATTAATTCTTGGTTGTCATTATAAGTTACTTCTATATTCTTGTTTTAGTATTTTATGCTTGATCACTATAAGATAAATCTATTGTCTAACCTTAAAATCAAGAGGGGAGGGGTTACATAGACCAGAGAATATAAAGAGCTCGATCGATCCATTTAGTTGAGATGATTTGTGTTTAGGAGTGACGCCCGGATGAACAATTTGCTTGGTTATGAAACAGGATCAAATATAAATGCTCGCCAGTTAGGCATGTTTATCCCCGCTCAACGATGTAGTTAGACTACTAATTGGAGTAGGCGACTAGAGGTTTGATACCCGACTCATACAATTAACCATGTAAACAGTAACTAGACAACTAAAATTAGTTTTAAGCCGAGAATAGGATACATGAGATTCATTGCATGCTGCAGCCCTGGAATTGTCTTTTACTTGCTTGAAACATCATTTTAAAGTTGTTCAATATTAGTCACTTTTATGTATTGCTTAATTATTAGTAGTAGTTAACAATTATCACCATCTCTGGAAACAGTTACTTTTAATTTATTTGTAGAGTTAAGTGTTAGATATAAGTTGATCATAAGTTCCTTGGGAACAATAACTCGTTTCTTTAAGAATCTATATTATTTGCGCGACCACGTACACTTGTGTGTATATTAGGGAGCAACATACTGCATGAAAGAGTGCCCTAAGAACCAGCAAGGTAATGGAAATTAGGGCAATAGAGCCCAATTTTTATCAGTTGCTCCACCAGATAGGGCTGCACCTAGAGGAGCTACTACCGATACTGGCGGAGGAGCAAACCTCCTTTATGCGATCATTAGTTGTCAAGAGCAAGATAATTCTACAGATGTTGTCATTGGTATGATCAAAGTCTTTACTCTTGATGTTTATGCTTTGCTAGACCCAGGAGCAATTTTATCTTTTGTGACTCCTTATGTTGCAAATAATTTTGATGTTCTTCCTGAGAAACTTTGTGAACCCTTTTGTGTTTCTACACCTGTTGGGGAGTCTATTCTAGCTGAGCGAGTATATCGTGATTGTGCCATTTTCATCAATCAAAAGAACACCATGGCTAATTTAGTTGAGTTAGACATGGTAGATTTCAATGTCATTCCTGGTATGGACTGGCTTCATGCCTGTTATGCCTCCATTGATTGTAGAACTCGAGTTGTTATGTTCAAAATTACTAATGAGCCGACTATAGAGTGAAGTAGCAGTTCAACAATGCCTAAGGGTCATTTTATTTCATACCTTAAGGCGAGAAAGTTAGTTTCCAAAGGGTGTGCCTATCACTTAGTCTGAGTTAATGACTCTAGTGTTGAGATACCTCATATTCAGTCAGTTTCACTTGTAAAAGAGTTTCCAGAAGTCTTTCCTAATGATCTTTCCGGAGTCCCTCCTGAGAGAGAAATAAACTTCGGTATAGACACTCTTCCAGATACTCGTCTTATATCTATTCTGCCATACAGAATGGCACCAACAGAGTTAAAAGAGTTAAAGGAGCAGTTGAAAGATCTCCTAGATAAAGTATTCATTCGACCAAGTGTCTCACCTTGGGGTGCTCCGGTCTTATTTGGGAGAAAGAAAGATGGTTTCCTTAGGATATGTATAGATTACCGCCAGTTGAATAAGGTTACCATCAAGAATAAGTATCCTCTTTCGAGAATTGATGATCTTTTTTATCAGCTTCAAGGTGTTACCTGTTTCTCGAAGATAGACCTCAAATTGGGCTACCATCAGTTGAGGGTAAGGGAATGCGATATTCCAAAGACAACATTCATGACCCGTTATGGTCATTATGAGTTCCTAGTTATGTCCTTTGGTTTGACCAATGCGCCTGCAACATTCATGGACCTTATGAATAAAGTATTCAAACCTTATTTGGATATGTTTGTTATCGTATTCATTGATGACATACTAATCTATTCGAGGAATGAAGAAGATCATGCTAGTCATCTCAGAATAGTTTTCCAAACTCTAAAGGATAGAGAGTTGTATGCCAAGTTCTCTAAGTGTGAATTTTGGTTCGAGTCAGTGGCATTCTTAGGCCACATTGTGTCTAGAGAGGGAATTAAAATTGATACCCAGAAAATAGAGGTAGTGCAGAATTGTCCTAGACCCACATACCAACTGACATTAGGAGTTTCTTGGGTTTGGCTGGCTATTATAGAAGGTTCGTAGAAGGGTTCTCATCTATTTCATCCCCTTTGACCAAGTTTACTCAGAAAACACTGAAATTTCAATGGTCTGAAGCTTGTGAGAAAAGCTTTCAGGAATTGAAAAAGAGGTTGACTATTGCCCAGTATTGACCTTACCAGAAGGCACACAAGGCTTTGTTGTTTATTGTGATGCATCTAGAGTTGGTTTGGGTTGTGTGTTGATTCTGAATGGCAAGGTTATAGCTTATGCCTCCAGAGAGTTGAAAGTTCATGAGAAGAACTACCCAACCCATGATCTAAAGTTGGCTGCCGTAGTATTTGCTTTGAAAATATGGCGCCATTATCTTTATGGTGTGCATGTGGATGTGTTCACCGATCACAAGAGTGTCCAGTATGTGTTTACTCAGAAAGAGCTTAACTCAGACAAAGGAGGTGGTTAGAATTACTCAAGGATTATGACATAAGTATTCTTTACCACCCAGGTAAGGCTAATGTTGTTGTTGATGCCTTGAGCAAGTTATATATGGGTAGTACCGCCCATTTTGAGGAAGATAAGAAAGAGATAGCAAAAAATGTGCACAGACTTGCACGCTTGGGAGTCCGACTAATAGATTCCACAAAGGGAGGAGTTGTGGTGATGAATGGGGCTGAATCATCCTTAGTGTCAAAAGTAAAAGAGAAACAAGACCAAAGAACCTATTTTGCTTGAATTGAAGGCAAATGGTCATAAGCAAAAAGTATTGGCTTTTGAACAAGGAGGAGATGAAGTATTGAGGTATCAAGGTAGATTGTGCGTACCAAGGATGTATGAACTCCAAGAGAGGATAATGGAGGAAGCTCATAGATCCAGATATTCTATCCATTCGGGTTCCACAAAAATGTATCGTGATTTGAGAGAAGTTTATTGGTGGAGTAGTACGAAGAAGGGCATTGCAGAATTTGTTGTTAAGTGTCCGAATTGCCAACAAGTTAAGGTAGAGCATCAAAGGCCCGGTGGTATGGCTTAGAAAATAGAACTTCCGAAATGAAAGTGGGAGATGATCAATATGGACTTCATCACAGGTTTACCAAGGTCTCGCAGGCAACATGATTCAATTTGGGTGATTGTTGATAGAATGGCGAAATCAGCCCAGTTTTTACCCGTAAAGACTACGCATTCAGCAGAAGATTATGCTAAGTTGTATATTCAAGAGGTGGTCAGACTTCATGGGGTTTTGTTATTGATTATTTCAGACAGAAGAGCACAATTTACTGCACAGTTCTAGAAATCTTTTCAAAAAGGTTTGGGTTCAAAAGTAAACTTAAGTACTGCCTTTCATCCTCAGACAGATGGGCAAGCAGAGCGTACCATTCAGACCTTAGAGGATATGTTGAGGGCTTGTGTGATTGATTTCAAAGGTAATTGGGATGATCACCTACCTCTTATTGAGTTTGCTTACAACAATAGTTACCACTCTAGCATCCAAATGGCTCTTTATGAGGCTCTCTATGGGAAAAGATGCAGATCTCCTATTGGATGGTTTGAAGTTGGTGAAGATAGGTTGATAAAATCAAACTTAGTTCATCAAGCTATGGAGAAGGTGAAAGCTATTCAATAAAGGTTGAAAGCAACGCAGAGTCATTAGAAATCCTACACTGATGTTAGGAGAATGGAGTTAGAGTTTGAAGTAGATGATTGGGTATACGTGAAAGTTTCACCCATGAAGGGTGTTATGAGATTTGGTAAGAAGGGGAAGCTTAGTCCCCGGTATATTGGTCATTATAGAATATCCAAGAAGGTTGGCAATGTAGCTTATAAGTTAGAGCTACCACAAGAGTTAGCAGCGCTTCATCGGTATTTCACATCTCCATGTTCAAAAAGTGCATGGGAGATCCTTCACTCATCATACCTACTGAATATATTGGTATCAAGTATAGGTTATCTTATAAAGAGATTCCTGTTCAAATTCTAGATCGCCAAGTTCGCAAGTTGAGGACTAAGGAAGTAGCATCAGTCAAAGTCCTTTGGAGGAATCAGTTTGTTGAAGAAGCTACTTGGGAAGCTGAGGAGGATATGAAGAAGAGATATCCACATCTCTTTGAGTGAGGAGAAATTCCAGACCAAGGTACTAATTCTCTTCGTAGTACTCTTTAATTTATATACTTGATGTGTTAGATTTACTTGTTGAGTGGTTGAGCTGAATGTTAGATGTTCCACCCTTAGCCTAGTAAGAGTAATCTCATTCGAGGATGAATATTCCCAAGAGGGAGATATTGTAACATCTTGCTAATTGAAAGAACTAGAAAGAGATAGAATTGGAAATAATCATTTTAGGAAAGAATGAAAAATCTGGAAAATTGGTTAAGTTAAGTTAAGTTTGAGTTTTGGTAAATTTCAAATGACCATAACTCCTAGTTCAGACTGATTTAGGTGTGCTTACAGATATTGTAGGAGAGATCTTGGAATTATCTTTCCAACACCGCCAAGTTTGCGCGATTCTGAGTTTGTATGAGTGAGATATGCCCATTTGAAGTCTGGTTGTTCAAATAAAGAAAGTCTAATGTGGATTTTGGAAGGATAGTTTGGTCTTTTCCTTAATTATTTTATTTCTATTTTTGGAATTTAATTGGGGTCTAATCAGAATTAGTTCAGTTACGCAATTAAGAAATACACTATGGCTTTGAGAGAAGAGAAAAAAGGAGAAAGGAGAAGAGAAGTTCAAGATTCGTCATGTTTTTGCGAGTTTGGTTGTGGATTTTGCCAAGGATTCAATCCTACGAGGTATGTGAGTCTTTTATAGCGTTGGGTTCATTCACCCATGCACCAATCATGTTTGTTTCAGCAAAATTCGTTTCTAGAAAGTTGAAAGTATGATGTTGTTGAATTATGTTCTTGAACTTTGCTTTAGTTCTTGTGATTTGATGGGATTGTGGAGATATTGATGGAATCGTGTCGATTTAAGAGTTGTTTTGAGTTAGATTCTTGTGTATATATACTGGGTATTTGAATCTAAAGAGGGATTGAGAAAAAGAATCGAATTTAGGCGAATTGGAGTGAGAAAACGAAGAAGGAAAGAGTCAAGCAAGTTTTGACATGTAAGTCCTCATCGCGGACTTGCTCCCCCAGTGCATAAAAATCACCTCCGCGTTGCGGAGAAGACGCAGAGTTCTCTGTTTTAAAAATAAATGGCGATCAAATAGTTAAATGCATCTCCGCGTCGTAGGCTTGTTTCCAGACAGTGATTTCTTGATCGTTTCTCATTTTTAACTATCTAAAAATACTCCTAAACATCATGAGATCTTTCCTATCACAAATCACAATCTTTGAATCCATATATTCAATTCAAGGAAAGTTAAGAGTCTAGTCAGGAGAAGTTCACAGAGTTTTTTTCAAAAGTCTTTTACAAACGTTTTAACTTTGTTTTAAGACTTAAGTTACGAGTTGAGTAAAGAGTAAGAGTAGAGTTCATTTCTTCAAAAGATTATACGGGAACTAAGTATTCCCAAGAGTTAAAATGTTTTCACATTTGAGCAAGGAAGGAAACACCAATTTCCAAGAGAGATTTTAAGCTAAGTTTTGAGTAATCATCTCAAACCTAAGAAAGAGTTTTGTTGTTAAAAACATATGAGCTGAGTATATTTTGGGAGTAGTATTGAGCACCGATATGAGGACGCGAGTTCATAATAACTCAAGTCACCATAAATCATGTAGCCATCATGAGTAGAAAAAGATCATACTTTTTAGATGATTCCTTAGTGCTTTTTAGCATAGACTAGTGGATACACTTAGTTAAGACGTTCTATATGAAGGCAAAGTATAGGACAGTTCTGGCAGCGTGGGAAAGACATTGTATCATCACTTAGGCTCATAGTGGTGGTTGTCAATTAGAGAAACTCCCACAGTATTATATTACTTTATATGTAATTGAGTTTCTATTGTATTTCCTTAATACTTTGAGTTGTCACCTACTGTTTTAAATGCTTTGTATAAACTGCACTATTATTATTGTTTTTACCCTGCATTTGAGATGAGTTATTCATGAGTTGAGTAAAGCCAAGGTAAGTGTTCTTTTCAGTTTCCTTTCAAGCTTATGTCTTGTTTTAGAATTCTCCTCGCATACTCGTACATTTAATGTACTGATGCCATTTGGACTGCATCATTTTATGATGCAGAGACAAGTAACCAGGATTAGCATCCAACGCCTTGTTGATCCAATTGAGCATTCAGAGTCAGTTGGTGAGCCTCCTTGTTTTTCAGAGGGCTCCTTTTACATTGCTTTAGTACTTTAGTTGTTAGGATGATCGGGGGTCTTGCCCCAATATTCCTCCTTGTTTTAGAGGCTTCATAGACAGTTAGTAGTTTAGTTGTCTTTACATTGTTATTTCTTATGTTAAGACTTGAGTTGCCATCTATGGCTAGTTGAATGTTTTATCCTTAAATGTTCTGAGTTTAATTTGAGACAGTTGTTTTATAAGTGCATTTGATCATTGTAATAATGCTTAGATTCTTTCGCTGAGAGTCTAGCCAGGACAAGAGTTCGATTGTAGCCAGAAATGGTTCTCGAGTGCCAGTCCCACCCAGGGTGTAGGCTCAGGGTGTAGGCTCGGGGCGTGACACCGGTTAAAGATTACACCAGGTAACCTTCTTATTATTTATCTAAGGAGGAAAATAATTTCTAAAATTTAACTCTTTTGACATTATCATGTGTGTCTTTGGAAAAAGATCTGCAAACAATATGTTTTGGAATGAATTTTCCTTGGAAAATAGTGTTGCCTTTAATATTCTTTAGTTTGCAGAATGAGAGATGCACATTTTTGTTTGATAAAACAGTATGTCAAAATGTTATAGTTGGAAGACTATTTGAAAAGAAAGGCATTTCTATGTGATAATCTAAGAAGATGTTTTATTCTGTTTGGAGAGAAAATAAACTTTTGTAGTTTTCGATTCTGGATAAATTGGACTATGCAATTGGTTTGAAGAATATGAAAATTTCACCTAATAAGTCAGTGTCTTACTTTTGGTTTTCTACAAACTTCATTGTTAAATAGAAACAAATTGTACAATAATTTTTGTCTTTATTGTTAGTATTCTAAATACTAAGTGGTATGTTTAGCTCTGATAGAAAAAAAAAAAGACCAGTGACTTAAAGTGTGTGATTTTGTGCCTGCAATAGGTGCCTCTATGGAATGATCTTTGACACTATGTAAAGAGTGTCAAAGAGAATTGAAGCACTATAATTCTTTCGTAGAATAATATTTCCAAAAGAGGTTTCATGTTGCCAATGACATTTTGATAGTCTGGGAAAATATGTGAAAAAATTAGTTTCAACTATTTGAAAAATGTTTTTGAGATCATATTTAAAATGTGGGCGGTTCTTTGCTTATGACAAAGATAAAATTAGACTTAGTGTCTAATTTAAATTTGGAGCACAAGATATGAAATTCGATGATACTTTTGTATTATGATAGACCCACAAAATTCTTGGAGTATATTTGATATTGTGGTCGTTGAGTTTCTCTTTTACTAGTATATGGTATGACTAGTATGAATCTACCAAATTATATGTATACTTGTTCAAAATGATTTTGTTCTTTTATGAAAAAGTGTCACTTATGTTGTGGTTTTTTCATGAAAAAATATGTCTATTAAATATAACTATTTGTATAGACATGAATATTGGTGAATAGTCATTTGTCATGTTTTGTAAAACAAGCATTTGGATTATATTGCCTTTATTGGATCTGATGAAACTATGTTCAGGGGTGGCTTTATAACAATCAAATTGAAAGTTATGGAAAGGTCCTTCTAAAAAGGACATTTTGACAAGGTGTTGACTCTAAACAATGTTTGTATTACACAAAATTGTAAGAAGTAGGAACAAAATATTTGTGAGAATAAGCTACTTCACGGAGAGCTGTTCAAACTCAATATTTTTATTTGTTCTTACTTGCTTGAGTCAAACTGTTTATGACATGAAAACTTGGGACATGTCAATTACAAAGTCTTGCAAGGAAAACTGATCAACTTAGAAGTTTTGTCTAACTTTGAGTGCAATAAATAAAAATGTCAAGTTTGTGTTGAATCTAAGTATTCTAAGCATTCTTATAAATTTGTTGAAAGGAATTCTAATCTCTTAAAATTGATTTACACTGACATTTTTATATGAAGTCAACACCATCTCGTGGTGGGAAAAAGTATTTCATAACTTTTATTGACAATTGCATTTGATACAGTTATAACTATTTGTTGAATGGTAAGGATGAACCAATAGAAATGTCTAGACAATATAATATTGAAGTTGAAAATCAGTTGGGAAAAAAATAAGAAGTGATAGGGATGGAGAGTATAAATCTCCTTTTGCATAAATATGTTTGAAAAGTGGAATTATCCATCAAACTATGCCCTATTAACCTCAATCTAATGAAATTATGGAGGAAAAAAAACCAAACTTTGAAAGAAATGATGGATGCATTACTTATTAGTTCAGGTTTACCACAAAACTTGTGTGAAGAAACTATCCTTACTGCAAAAGGGAACAACAAAAAGTTTTGTCTTTTCAGAAAGAAAGTAATTTTGTTTGTTCAGGACACAATCTATTCCATATGAGAAATGGAAAGAAATGAAATCCAACTTGAAATATTTCGAAGTGTGGGGGTGTCCAGCCAAAGTCCAAATTCCTATTCCTAAAAGAATTAAAATAGGACCTAAGAATTGTGGACTGTAAAATTAGACTTGAGTAGTCGAGTGAAAGGTCTAAAAGATCTTGGAAATAACAAAAGGAGAATGTAATTAATAAAGAGATTTGGATACATAGTAAATGTCAAAAGACATCTACTACCTTCAGATTTGATTTTGTAACATTTCCTATGTCTTATGTGGGCTCATCCTTTTGAAAAGATGGTGTCAATAGTGCGATTGGTTCAATCTTGAGCAATCCTATTGGAAGTTGGTTGATCTTCCTCCAGGAAATAAACCTTTGGGCTCAAAGTGAATCTTCAGAAGGAAAATGAAAGTCGATGGAACTGTTGACAAATATAAAGCAAGACTTTTTGTCAAAGGGTTTAGACAAAAACAAGGTCTTGATCTTGTTGACACATACTCGTTAGTAACTAGAATTACATTCATTCGGATATTAATATAGTTAGCGCGGTATATGACCTCCAAATTCATCAAATGAATGTGAAAACAACTTTCTTAAATGGAGAATTGGAGGAAGAAATTTACATGGAACAACCCGAGGGTTTTGTGGTTCCTGGTAAAGAAAAGAAAGTGTGTGAACTTGTTACGTCACTTTATGGACTAAAATAAGCACCCAAACAATGACATAAGAAATTTAACCAAACCATGTTGGCAAATGGATTTAAGAATGATGGAAGTGATAAATGTGTTTACATTAAAATCACAAGGCCATTGTTTGTTTGTATATTGATGACATGTTGATCATCAGTAGAGATACTAATGACATAAATGCTACTAAACGTATGCTAAAAGGCAAGTTTGATGTGAAAGATCTTGGAGTTGCTGATGTGATCTTAGGTATAAGAATCCTTATAACTCCATAATGTTTAGCATTGTCACGGTCTCATTGCATTGAAAAGGTACTTGACTAGTTCAAATATTTGGATTTCAATATTGTCAAGACTCCAATAAATGTGAACTTTGCATTTCAAAAGAGTGAAGATGAAAGTTACTCACAATTGGATTGTGCTAGAGTATTGGGAAGTATGATGTATATCACGAAGTGTGCGTGATCAGATATAGCATGTGTTATTAATGAACTAAGTTGGTTCACGAGTGATCCCAATCGAACTCATTGGATGACAATGAAAAGAGTTTTGGGGTATTTAAAACATACTCAAAACTATGTCTTTCATTATAACAATATCCAGTAGTGTTGAAAGGATATAGTGATGCAACTTGGATCACCGGGATCAAATAAAGTAAAATCCACGAGTGGATATGTATTTATTCTTGGTGGATGATCAGTCTCTTGGAAATCTTCCAAAAAGACATGTATCGCTAGCTCTACAATGATCTATGATCTAGGTGCTCTAGATAAGGTCAGTGAATAAGTTGAAAGACTCCGGAATTTCTTGATAGATATTCTTTTTGGCCCAAACTTTTGGCATTAGTATGCATACACTTTGATAGTTAAGATGCAATAGGTAGGGCATGAAGCATGATGTATAATGAAAAGTATCGTCATATAAGACATAGACATAATACCATTAGAAAACTACTCTCTAGTGGAATTATCACAATTGAATGTAAAGTTAAAGGATAATGTGTCGGATCCACTTACAAAAAGGCCTAACTAGAGAGAAAGTTGAAAGATCATCTAAGGGAATGGGTTTACGGCTTAGGAAAAGTCATCATGGCGATAACTCTACCTAGCAGACTGGAGATCCCAAGAGCTAGGTTCAAGGAGAAAAACAAAGTTGTGACTGAAGGTTCGACATTGTCAACCAACTCAATCCATTCTCATGATGAAGACAATGCTCAGGAACAAGGATATGACATTAAGGCTGGTTAATGAGTTAATAAATCTTAATTTTTTTAGTGATTTGCTAAGTTTGGTAGATTTGACCAAATAGTGTATCTACGCGATAACACAGTTAGAAATCACTTATGTGAGTGTGAAGTGTAAGCCACTTCAAAGAGGATGATTGTCAAAAGCCCATCTCTCTATACACTCATGAAATCAGGAGGTGTTCATGGCTGAAACGAACACAACTGTAAGAACTATAAACGGTAAAGGGTGGATTGTGTGACATATAGTTGTCTAGGTATACACCAAAGCTTGACGGTTCAAAGATATCAAATCTACCAATTGACCGAGTATATCCGAAATATGTTCACTACGGAAAGTTCAAAGGGAAACCTACTTATATAGATGCAATTAATTCTTGCTTGTAAAGTACGCACACTTGTCCGTTTCTTTGTCTTGGAGTCATTCCCCATTCATGCGGGGGATTGTTGGGTTTTAAAAGGTGTGAATGGAAAATGAAGAGTTGCTACTTTTATGAAGAGTTGGGACTTTTATGAAAAGTTGCGACTTTTATGAAGAGTTGTGACTTTTATGAAGAGTTGTGACTTTTATGAAAGGTTGTGACCTTTCTGAAAGATTGTGACTTTTCCAAAGGGTTGTGACCTTTCTGGTAAGGCACAATAAGAACTTTTTCACACTACCCTTTGTTTTCTATAAATTGAGGGATTTCCTCTCATTTTAAGAGAACCAATTTTCTGGACTTCTTCTACTACTACTAAATCTAGTATTCTATGTGTACTTGACTGCCGTTGAGTGGTTAGCTGACACCGTGGTTTTAGGTACCGATACACCGGTGAGTAAGATCGTTCTATCCTGGGAGGATATATTTCATTAACCTCGGGTACCTGAGGGGAATAATTTCCATAAGGGGACACTGTGCATTCAGTGAACTTGATTTTCTTCTTTAAGAAAAATATTTTGTATATTGTTTCTAATCTGTTTCTGATTCTATTTTCTCTACTAGTTTTAATTTTCTAGTTTTGAAAATAATATTTAAACTTTGTTGTTTGTTATCAAGTTCTTCAAAGTTTTTGTTCTAAGTATTTTAAGAATATAGGATGAACAACAGATTTTAAGAATGATTTGTTGCTGTTCACCAACCTCTATACCTGTCGAACATGAGAGTAAAGTTCATATCAAAGGTATTTTGCAAAAATTAAAGTTTCAAAAACTAAAACAAAAGATCAAATCAAAACGTAATTTCAAAAGTAAAATAATAAAATTACCTCAACTAGTGAAAGCTTATGAAAAAAAGTGTCAAAACCACGTTATATTAAAGAAAAAAAACTTTTACAATAATCAAATCGTAACAAAAATTAAACAAAAGTTTTTGCATGTTGTTTTTATCGCCTTATATGTGTATTTCATTTTTCAAGTATAACGTTACAACATCATTCTCTCAAGCAGAGGCGTATCTAAGGGGGGGTCACCGGGTTCACGTGAACCCATGGTCCCCTTCCGAGATCATATATAGTAGTGTTATATTTTTAAAAAGATATTAAAATATAGATGTGTAAATCCACACTCGGAGTATCACATAATGCGATTATGACTACCTCTTTCCGCAAGGTTAGAAATTTAAATTTTATATTTATCTTGTTTTATTTTTCTTTCTAAAATTAGATAACACTTCTCTATGTAGTAATTGGTAGCACTTTTGGCATTTTAGTTAATTTTAAAATTTTAACGATTTTCAGTAGTAAAAACCTAAATGTCGAACCGATCAAGTTTATACCATAGATCAACTTTTTTATAATAATGCACCCATCATCTCAAAATCCTGGATACGCCTTTGCTCTCAAGTAATAATATTTGGTAAAGAAAAGACATTGAGTTTGATAGGAATAAATGTTGAAGACCAAAAAAGGACGATCAATTACAAAAAAAGAATCATCAAATCGGACAGAAATATATGAAGAAGATCAGAGTTTAAAAATTGTGGAGAAAGGAAGGAAAGGTAGAAGTAATTTTCATTGTGATATAGATGTTTTTGATTGAAAAGTGGACTTCAATAATGGTCAATCTAATAAGTCTATGATTATTGGGATGACTAAAAAGGATAATGTGGTTGAAACTGATGTTTCTTCGATAGAGGCTAGTAATTCAAGTCATGAGACATGTAATAGACATGATTGGCCTATACAAAGTGAAGTTATTGGAAAAGAAATAGAAATATTCATTATTGTCTCACAAGAAAAATTAGTTGAAACTTTTGAAGATGAAGTTGGTAATAAAAGAAACAAAAATGTTCACCAATAGCAAGTTTTTGATGATCTACCAAAAATTGAACCAAAAACAATTGAAGTTCTAGATCCGCAATTGAAGTGCATGACTATGAATAGTAATGATACAATCGACTCTGAAACATTATTCAAAATTATAGGTTTTGAAGAGAAATTATTTATTGAAGATTCTACTTTACCACATACACAATCAACTGAAGTCGAATGGACATGCAAGACCAACTACAAATCAATTGGAGAAGCTGACGATTTTAAGGCAAGAATAGTTATTCAAGAATAAAAGAAAAGAAAAAATGATAATATTTTTAAAATATTAAAAATGAAGAAAGTCAAATTGACTTTGAATTCTACTAAAGATAGATTGAAGTTGACCAAAGATTGCACGCACAATTTTGTTGATGCTACATATTTCAGAAGGTTGAAGAAGATGCTAGACATTGTCACATTTGAAGATCTTGGTTTAAGAGAGGCTATGTAGTAAATAAACCAAAAGTAGGATTCCATAGTAGTTTAGAATTTGTTATTTGTGGTATTTATTTATTTATGTTTAATTATGATTTGTTAGTTTTATAGGTTTCTAGTTCCTAGTTTATGATTGTTAGTATTATAAATAGGGGTGCCTTATTACATACATTGGAGGTACAGAGAGATACATTAAATGTAGTGAGAGATACATTCAAGTAGTGTAGAGATATACATTGAATGTAGAAAGAGACTCAATGTACAAAATTATCAAAGTTATTGAGTTATTCAATAAAGTCTCCTACCTCTATTTGTAGATTAATAAATTTCTTCTATATAACCATTGTTGGGTTTTTGACTTGTGCATATATTAAATTCCGCATATTTTGGGTAATTTTATTTCCTTTAAATAATCACCTCCCTAAAAAGTCATAACCATTAAAAAAAGTTATAATATGTACAACACACGCGATGGACAATTGTACATTCATTTTTTTATTCCTTTCCTTTTTTTCTTGTAAATTTTAAACATAACTTAAAATAATAATTAAATATTTCACCATAAAATTATGTAAAATTTCTATATTTATCAAACCTAGATAAAATTTACAAAATTACTTTCAAATAGAGAAATATGTCTGTTTTCCCAAAATCCTATTAAAGAAGAAGAAGAACTCCATAGCTATGCATATGACATAAAATTTCAAGTTGTATCAAACCCAGAAACAAGAACTCACAAACAAATATTCACAAATGTGAGAGTGAAAAACAAATTTGGTCCGAGTGAAATTGGAAGGTGAAATTTCAAATTCACCATTGTTGGTTCATTGTGGTAATTTGATTATTTTTTGGCCGATATTGTGAGGGGGGGTTCAAGAAGAAACTTGAACTCCATTTTTGAGTTTCATATATAAAAATTTCTTGTGAGTTGGATGATTTTTTATTGCTAAAAATGATTGATGTATGATTAATTAAGCATAAATTAATAGCTACAAACTAATTTGAAGCTCCTAGAAACGAAATTAGAAGACAATCATTGAAGGACTTTGAAAAAAGCTTGAAGAAATCATGAGACGGACAAAACAATTTTGTGATATCAGAAAAGGAGAAAAATGAATCATTTCTTTTCTTTATACCGATTTTTTCTTGGATGTATCTTTTTAACTTCCCTCGATCTATTCATTATTTGAAAATGTAACAATATTATGACTTAAATTCCACCAATAAAGATGTTGACAAATGTTACAATATAATGCCTTAAATTCTACCAATGAATACACGGTAGTAATTACAGGCACCCATTTTTTTAGAGATTCATTAGCTTGTCATTATTTTATCAACTTATGAAAACTCATTTTAGCTATTAAAAATTACATTTTAATAGCATTAACATAGTGGGGAAATTGAAATCTTGCCGTGCAATTACACAGAAAAAATAAAAGAAAGAGAAAATATTTTGTGTTTTTTTAAGCGTAGCACACAAATGAGATCGTTTAAAACCAAAAAAATAAAAAGACTTGCAAGAAGGCAAAAGGACCTAAGTTTATGATTGTATATTCACCTACATATCTTCTTCATAATTAAAATTTATTAGTGATAGTAGCATATTTCTGAAAATTAAAAGAGTTAAAAAGTGACGTTAAGCAATTTAATAGATATATAGGCAAGGTTTTACATTTTTCAAAAGAGTCTTCTATTAAGGGGCATGAACGACAATATGTACAACGAAAGTTAAAAAATTATTCATATTCTCACTTTATATTTACAATTACACAAACATGAGGAAAAGAAACACAAATACTTTTTTAATGCTAGTGCAAGTCCATTTACTTCCATCTAGAACTATCATCTGCTTGAAATGACAAATAAGTTTCCAATGGTTTACCAAGGAATTGAAAAGTTCATTTTTACCTCGCGTAATATGAGCAGCCCACATATGATTATAAAGCTCATTCTTATCTCACTTAGTATGAGCGGTCCACAAAACACTATCAAGCAGATCATTCAAATATACTATCAAGCAGATCATGCACTTGAATTACAACAGAAAGTTATTGTCTTGGGGTTAAGGGAGAACACTACTAGAAATAAGCTATTTGCCGATTATATCAGAAATTTGGGTAATTTTCCAACTACTATAATCGGTGCATTAAAATTTATGTTATTTTAATTATTTTTAAATTTTACCGATAATTATTTCGACTACTGAAGTCGTAAACTTTATGAAATAAAGTCAACAAAATAATTGACTAGTGTTTCGATTACAGTAGTCGGCAACTTGTTAAAATAATTTAAAAAATATTTTTAATTGGCGACTACTGTAGTCGCCCATTTTACAATATTTTTTAATTAAAAATTAATTTAATTTTTCTATTATGGTAAAGTAATAGTGAAGGTTCCCAATTTGATCCTAGGCATCAACATTTTATTTTGTAAATATTTTTTTTAGTTAATAAATTCTAACCCATTAATTAAAAAAGAGAAAAATACTCTAAAAGAATTTTCACATTCTGACCCATTGGTCAAGTAATAGTAATAGTAATTCTGATTCATTTTTTCACTCACCAGGGGCTTTGAATTAAAGGTGACATTAAGGTGTCAAAATAAAGGGGCGGTGACATAAGTCTTAATTATTGAGTGTAGGTAACAATTATGTGATTAGTGATTAAGGATTGTGGAGTTGCCCTCAAGTTTATAAGTTCGCAGTTTGGTCCATTGAATTAAATGAGGGGTAAAAGGGTAAATGACTAAAACCTAATTTAACCAATTTTAGTGGAACCAAAATTGGAGGGAAGCCACCTTCTTCTTCTTCTTCTTCTTCTTCTTCTTCTTCTTCTTCTTCTTCTTCTTCTTCTTCTTCTTCTTCTTCTTCTTCTTCTTCTCCTCCTCCTCCTCCTCCTCCTCCTCCTCCTCCTCCTCCTTCTTCTTCTTCTTCTTTTCGTACATTGTTGGTCTTGCCTGCTAGTCCTTCTTGAGCTCTTTTCATCTTCTTGAATCAGATTTAGCTAATCTAATCAGTGGACCAAATTTCGTTCTGTATCAATTGGAATTACTTCATAAGTGATTGGGTTCACACACCATTGTTTTAGTAAGTAAAATTAACAGTTCTTTGAAATCATTCATCATCATCTAGGTAGCCGCAATTTTTTCAATAATTTACATTCGCGTTTCCAACAGATGGCTATATATGTTGCAACATATGACTTATACATTTTGTCACAACATGTGATTTATGTTTCGCAACAAAATAGTTATATGTAGCAACATATGACTTACATTTCGCAACAGGATAGCCATATGTTGCTACATATAACTTACACATGTTGCCACATGTGATTTATTTATCACAACATATCAGTTATATGTAACAACATATGACTTACACATTTCTTCATTAGTACTAATTATTTTTTTAATTAATTTCTTCAGGTACAATAAATGGAGGGATTATTTGTAGGGATTGATTGTCGTGGTGAATGGGTCGAGAAGAAAAATTGATACATTTGGTGTTGAAATGATGGTAAGAAACGGAGAGGGTCAGTAGGGATGACTGTCGAAAGAAATATTTTGTATGATGATATTGTGAATTTAGTAATGGAAAAATGTGGATATAATTGTCAACTGAAAGATCTTGTCATCAGTTACATTTCCCATTTTTTTCATAATGAGAAGGTCTTACTTTTTAAAATAACTGATCAGCCTAGTTTGGTTGTTTATTTGGGAAGAACAGTGAGATCGCCCATATTAAGAGTCTATGTGGATGAAAATTCTATCGAGGAGGATCATAATCTAGAAGAGGACTAACAAGATATGTTAAATGATGAGTTTGATGATGTGGACATGAATAATCACGGTGCTGAAATTGGAAAAGATGACGTGCTGGACTTTGAGAGCCACAATCCTTCTATACCTATTATTGGCAGCAACATTCCATGTTCTTCTCAATCATCACGTGTGAATAATGTTCGAGATGATGAAACCGGTTTTTATAAGGGAATGACATTCAAGAACAAGGAAGAACTGGCAAATTCATTGAAAATTGCTTGCTTGAAAAAAGATTTTAGATTGATTCTCGTAATGTGTTTTCTTTTAAATGTTCATATCCAGAGTGCAATTGGTGGCTGAGGGCTGTGAAATTTACAAGTAGCGACAGGTTTTTCATTAGAATCTATGAAAAGTACCATACGTGTGGTTCAGAGCATCTTACAAGCCATAATCCCCATGCCACGACAAAAGTCACAGGTAAGTACTTTGAAAATAGGTTTCCCAATGGTAAAGGCCCATCCACAAGGGACATGTCAAATCAACTCCGTACATAATTGGGTTGTAAGGTAAGCTATTGGGAGATTTATAAGGGCATGGAGCATGCTAAGTCTAATGTTAGGGGAACACATGAGCACGAATATGCAGTGCTTAATGCGTACCGTTATATGCTTGAAGTTGCAAATCCAGGAAGCAAGACGACATTGTCGCTCGATGAAAATTGGAGGTTCAAGTACTTCTTTGTATCATATGCCGCTTGGATAATTGGTTTTCAAGAAATGAGAAAAGTATTAGTCGTTGATGGGACATTCCTGAAGAGCAAGTATGAAAGAGTTTTGCTATCGGCGGTGACACAAGATGCTGAGAATCATATATTTCCAGTGACTTTCTGTGTTGTGGACAAGGAATGTGATGCCTCATATGAATATTTTTTTCAAAATATGAGAAGCTTTGTAGATGATACTAATGAGTTGTGCATTATTTCTGATAGGCATCCAAGTATTCAGAAGATGGTTTCGACTATCTACCCTGCATCTCATTATGGTTGTTGCATGAGACACCTTGGGAAAAATATTCGATATAACTTTCACAATTCAAATGTAGTGACCCATTTTTATAAAGCAGCAAAGGCGTACGATAGATGTGAGTTCAATGACCATTTCAATCAAATAAGAGATTTGGTACCAAAGGCGGCTGAAACTCTTGAACGTATTGGATTCCACACATGGAGCAGGGCATTTTTGCCCGGGAAATAGGTACATTATTGTATGTACCATCTCATTTTATTTTATTGTAATTTTATGTGTTTTGATTGATTTTTATTTTTTGTTATGTAGATATAACATTATGACGTCAAACATCGCGGAGTCGGTGAATTCTATGTTTGATGTTGAAAGAGAATTTTCCATTGTCGCTCTATTTGATGAAATAAATAGGAGATTTGCACTTTTATTTCACCAGAGGCGTATGGAGCTGGTGAACTCTGCAAATAGATTTGTTCCTTCAATTGAGAAAGACATATCAAAGTATGTCAACGCGGGCAACAAGTTGTTGGCTCATCAAATCGCTAACTACAAGTTCAGTGTCACTGGTCATGGTGATGCTGCTACGGTGGATCTACAAAGAAGAACTTGTACTTGTAGAATTTGTGACTTGGACAAAATACCTTATCCACATGCCATGGCTGCACTTTGAGCCCAATATGGTGCCAATTTTGGAAATCAGATTTATGAGTACTCTTCTCCATATTATTCCGTGGAAAAATACATAATGACATATTGTTAGGAAATTCACCTGGTGCCACCTGAAGATTCTTGGATTGTCCCATTGGATGTCATAAAGAGAGAAATACCTCCTCCATATGTTGATCAAAGCAAACCTGGAAGAAGGAGATATAAGAGATGGCGTGGAGTTGGTGAATCATTTCCAACAAGAAAAAATAAGTGTTCCGTATGTAGGGACTTTGGCCACAAAAGAACTACATGCCCAAATCGAAATGCTCCATAAGTGTTGTTGAATTTTAATGAATGTTCTTTTTTATTTGAGAATGATGTTCCCTATCTTCTTATCTTAATTTGAATCAACTTACGTTATATTATTTATATAAAATGTGTGATTTATTTAATTATGTGTTGCTACTTACAACAGAATATTGCATATTTTCCAACATATGTCAATTATGTGTTAAATTTTAAAACAGAATATTGCATATGTTCCAACATATGTCAATTATGTGTTACATGTACTACAGAATAACACATCTGTTCCAACATATATTAATTATGTGTTAAATCTTACAACATGGTATTGCATATGCTCTAACATATGTCAATTATGTGTTACAAGTACCACAAAAAACACATATGTTCCAACATATTTCTAATAAATAATTACGTGTAAGTTGTGTGAACCATCAATCAATAATTACTATCATTGGAACAACTTTCAAGAAAAAAATTAATTACAACTCTTCATATTTTACCCTTTTTTCCAAACAAAATAAGTACTTTCATTTGAAAAGTCAAAAGTTGTGTCTCTTCTCTTCTGTTCGTCTTCAAAAGTTGCAACTTTTCACACATTTCATTTTCCTGGCATTATGTAAGAAATCTTGAAAGAATAAGAAATTTCAAAAATGACTATGAGTAAAAAAAACTACATTGAATCCCTTCCGAGGGAACTACTAATTGATATCGTTGAAAGGATTGCTTCCTACTTCCTCAAAGATTTAATGAGGGTTAAATTAAGGTATGTATGTATTAAACAATTTTCGCTCTTTAATTTGATTACCTAACCATTTGATTTGATTTCCCAGTTCCAGGGTCCTCAATCAAGTCGCTAATGAAACTTATGTATATCAAAAGGTAGCATTGGTTAGCATTCCTTATCGTAGATGGTCGATAGTTCAAGAAGCCATTTCTTTCCTGGAAATGTGCAAAGCATCGGGGAATTTAGAAGCCTTATACAGAAAAGGCGTGGTAATTTTTTATGTTTTTCGTACGTATTCACGTTTTTATCAATGTATTTTGCCTTTTAAATGTGTTATTTCTTTTGTAGTTTGATTTTTCAACCGTAACGATAAAACTGCATTGGGAATGATTAATCAATTAGCAGCAGACGGTAGCCACATTGGTGCATCCTATGTGCTTGCCATAATTTCAATCTTCAATGGCGGTGAATTCATGAGAGAAGGTTTAATGTTCATTGCCAACATGAAAAAAATGGAGCCACTAAAAGTCAGAAGATGTCGACATAATTTGCGAAATATTTTAAGTGGAATGTGGGTGCCAGAACCTCATTTGTTGGGAGGAAGACCCATTTGTTGCACTGTTCATCAATTTGAGCAAATTAGACGCAGTAATGGTTGGCCCATGAGAAGTGACAATGAAGATGATATTCGTTGTGATTTATGTAGTTGTGATTTAGAACTAGATTATGTAATTAAATTTCTGCCTTATACCACTGTGTGATATTAATTAATTTGCCATATGTGGCAACATATGTACATAACTTGCAAATCAAATTCATGGTGAAAAAGGTTGCATTTTTGTGTTTTGTACTTATTTTTGAATTTGTTCTTTATAAAATGTTTAATCCAAATATATTTGTTCTTCATCTGTGGCAACATATTCACGTTATGTTTGATAAATCGCAACAGACATGTAATATGTGGCAACATGTGTATATCGGAAAAGGGTCTTTTTGGGGTTAATTCAATTAAATTGTCACCTAATTCAACATGTAACACTAATATATAGTCCTACAACATGTCTAAGTACAGAATTATGGTCTAATACAATAACCTTTATTCAATTCTATCAATTATTTTTACAAAGACTATCATCTCACTAGTTCATCATACAATGACCAAGTAACTCCATTTGATAGTTATATAACACCCTTGTAAATCGTTGTTTCTAGTGTTATAGCATATTTTTATTGCTTAATTATGGTTCAAAGTACTAAAATTTGGTCCAATTTGACATTTTCCCATTCCTAAATCGCTCAATTTATCGATTCTTGAAGTGTCATCTGTGGCAACATATGCACGTTCTGTTTGATAAATCGCAATAGACATGTAATATGTGGCAACATGTGTATATCGTAAAAGGGTCTTTTTGGGGTTAATTCAATTAAATTTTCACCTAATTCAACATGTAACACTTATATATAGTCCTACAACATGTCTATGTACAAAATTATGGTCTAATACAACAACCTTCATTCAATTCTATCAATTATTTTTACAAAGACTATCATCTCACTAGTTCATCATACAATGACCAAGTAACTCCATATGATAGTTATATAACACCCTTGTAAATCGTTGTTTCAAGTGTTATAGCATATTTTTATTGCTTAATTATGGTTCAAAGTACTAAAATTTGGTCCAATTTGACATTTTCCCATTCCTAAATCGCTCAATTTATCGATTCTTGAAGTGTCATCTGTGGCAACATATGCACGTTCTGTTTGATAAATCGCAATAGACATGTAATATGTGGCAACATGTGTATATCGTAAAAGGGTCTTTTTGGGGTTAATTCAATTAAATTGTCACCTAATTCAACATGTAACACTTATATATAGTCCTACAACATGTCTACGTACAAAATTATGGTCTAATACAACAACCTTCATTCAATTCTATCAATTATTTTTACAAAGACTATCATCTCACTAGTTCATCATACAATGACCAAGTAACTCCATATGATAGTTATATAACACCCTTGTAAATCGTTGTTCCAAGTGTTATAGAGTATTTTTATTGCTTAATTATGGTTCAAAGTACTAAAATTTGGTCCAATTTGACATTTTCCCATTCCTCAATGGCTCAATTTATCGATTAACCGATCCTTGAAGTGTAATCTGTGGCAACATATGCACGTTCTGTTTGATAAATCTCAATAGACATGTCATATGTGGTAATATAAGTATATCATAAAATGGTCTTTTTGGGGTTAATTCAACATGTAATGTAATGGATCATTCTAGAATACTTCACTAACACACACTCCACTCACTCTCACTCATTATAAAAGGGTTAATTAGGGTTCCCTTAATTCACAAAAATAAGCTCTCGTTTTATATTTTCTTTCCTTTATTCTTTCTCCTCTACTCCTCTCATCACACTCAAATTTCCCTGACAAGATGTTACCACCTTGGACAAATTTAAGTCTCCACATGCTCTTGTTGTGGGTGATCAAATAAAACATTGTCTTTAATTACAAACACAATATCAAGACTCCAAGCTCCTAGATACTATCCCAGCAGCCCAAACCCATTGCATTCGACAAACTGCATTGTCACACAACAGGGTTTTGGGAGGTTGAATTGATGTCCTGGTAATCAAATGCTCAATAAATGCAAGCGAATATGACGTTCATGCGGCTTTGCTATCATTTGTTACCATGGGTTCCAATCAACCTTTAAATTCCATGGTTCATTGGGGAACTTATCTGACAAATGCTTCATTATTCCACTTTGCTTCAACAATTTTGGTAGCAACTCGAAGACAGGTTGTATGAATGTAAAAAACTTGGCATGTTCCATACCCATCAGCCGGCAGTCATAAACATTCATGCGACCCTCGTGCAAGAGGATCTCAAGAGTCACAAAATGAGTTTTGTTCAAGTTCATGACTGCCAAAATCCTTTTTGCACCAATCCAATCCATGCCTCCAGGATATGGTCTAATGCCCCTGACATAGTTAATCATATCTTCATCCCATTCAAACTCATTAATTAACTGCGTAAATATTCTGCCACCAACTGTTGTTGCCTCATTGCTAATTTTGTCATATCTTAGTTTGAAGTTGGAATAGAAGTTGAGATCCAGGATTCTATCTGTGGAATCATAGTACTCAGGGTATCTCACATGCCTCTCCCGCACGAGGCTAAGGATTTCATCAACATACCGAAATAAAAAATAATATTAAAGAGTAAAGAAGAGTAATCATTGAAAAGATAAAACAAATGAACATTATAAATTGAAGGTACTAGTAGAGAAAAATTACCCAGTCTTCCCACCAAATGTCCATGCTTGTCATGGTCCTGAAATCTTCTCCACTAAAAAAATGCATGCCGTATTGTACACGCAGTTCCTTTGCTCTCGTCAGGTCTACCAGTTTGTTCTTTTCAGCTATAGTCACACGCTTATAAACATTCACATGTTTGAACTCCAACACTTCCTCTCTTACGGCCATTGGCAATTCTCCAAAGATCTTCTTCTTTAAATTTTGTATTGCCTTGATAAAGGATTTTTTTCCTCCCCTTGGCCTGTGAAGTATATGGATGCCGAACATTCTTTGATGGAACGACCTTGACCCCCCTCTTGTTTTTAAATTTATTGACAGCCTGACTCAATGTTTGAAGATACATGATAAAATCTTCATCTTGTTTCTTGCACTTCTCACAGAGAAAGCCAGAGCATCTTCTACAAGAGGTAACCCCTTGGTCTTGTCCAGCACCAACATTAATACCACGACCATCACCCCCATAAAAAACAACTAATTCATTAACAACTCTGTCTCTTTTGATGGTTCTTGCTCCAGCCAATTCCATTTTAACTCTATCCACAACAGGATCAAATAAGGTTTCAACCAACCCTAGAGTAATTAGATATGGCATTTGCAATTTCTTTTCTGTTGGGGCAAGCCATGGATGCACAACCTAAAATTATAAAAATGAGTCATCCGTAGGAATATTTGGGTTAGATGTTGCCATATATGTGTCATAAGTCGCCACAGATGGGTGATATGTTGACACATATGGGAATCTGTAGCAACATTTGTGTCACATGTTGCAACAGAGGGATCATCTGTAGCAACATATGAGTCATCTGTAGCAACATTTGTATCATATGTTGCGATAGATGGATCATATGTAGCAACATATGAGTCATCTGTAGCAACATTTGGGTCACATGTTGCTACATATATGGGTGTAATATAATAATAACTTACTGCTTCATGAGGAGGGTTATAAAGATCTGGAATATTTTTGGCAATTTTTGTTTTTGATCTCAACCATCTCAATATCCTTGGAGATGAGATCTCTTCTTCTGCATTTACTTGATGGGTCAAATGAGGAATGACTTCAAATGCCCAAGCCTATAAAAAAGGAAAACATGTCACAAATCAAATGTTGAATTATTCAATATAATATAAAAAGATTAAGAACATTTATGTTTACTATGAAAGTCCATGGAAAGCCAAATAAGTTATTGGTCTTTGGTCCTAAAGGTTTTAACAAGTATTTGACAGTTAATTCAAAGCTCTCATGACCCCAAGGATAGTTGTTGAAAGCCTCAATATCCTGAGATAAATTCACCCATTTAAGGGATATGTTGTTGTTGAGATCTTTGGTCAAAAGTACATTATGTACAAACCAAAGTAAGTACAATGACTCCTTGTACTTCCTTGGTGTATCCTCGACATTCAACAAATATATTAAATTGGGATTTTTAAAGCTTGTGCCAACAAGGGACACCAAGTCCTGCTCCTCAGTTGACTGTCTTGTTTGTTATTTTCCTCCTTTCTTTCGTCTCCGTGGTTCTTTTTTTTACTATGAATTCAGGGACTGGCTAAGAAGGAGGATGTCATTTTAACCCTAAAACTATGGCAAACTTTCTTCTGCCAAAGAAGAGTGGCATGCCACAATAATTAATCAAAACTTCATCATTCTTTTCAGAAGTTCATAGACCATGGTCATTTGGAAATGTGCATTATTATTCTCTGGAAAATCAAGAAAATGACCAAAACAACTATTCCTAAAAACATCTTCCAAACCATTCTACTTGAGGGTGATCCTGAAGGTGTCGAAAGGTTTTCCCATTGCTAACCTCATAATGCTATCACCAGTAGCATTAGGCTGCAATTGCACATGAAAAGTGTGTGCATTGATAGTTTTGATCCCATCATCCTCAACTTCATTTTTTTCTTGTTCTTCTTCCTCAACTTCTTTTTGTTTTCCTTTGTCTTCATCAACTTCATTTATTTTTTCTTCTTCCTCCTCAACTACTTCTTTATTTTTTCCTTCTTCTTCCTCAACTTCTTTTTGTTTTCCTTTATCTTCCTCAACTTCTTTTTGTTTTCCTTTATCTTCCTCAACTTCTTTTTTATTTCCCTCTTCTTCCTCAACTTCTTCTGCTCTTTCTCCATCATCATCTACTTCATTTTTTTCTTTTTCTCTTTCTTCATATTCTTTTTGAGAAAATTCTGCTTCTACTTGAGAAGAAGAAACTGCTTCAGATGCTAGTTCTTCTAAAACCTAGTAGTCGAATTTTCATTCTTCTTCCTACAAGTTCTAGTCCTAGGCATCTTCTGGATCTTTGCGTTAGTTATTTCTTTTGTTAATACATTTTTTCTTTTGTGAGGAGACACTATATTTGTATCTGCAACCACAAAAATCAAATATTTCTTAACAAAAATAACAACAACCAAACAGAACAACATAAACAACAAATACGATTCAATACCACACATGAACCAACCAATAAACCACAAAACCCTCTCTAAACCCTAACCAACGAACTACAAATTAAGGTTTTTGAAATCAGATAATATTTCAAAAGGAATAACTATCCAACCATCCTACAAACAAATAAGTGATAAAACCACTAAAAATGTCCTGATTTAATACCAGTAAGTATTTCTGAAAACCCTAATTAAATTTTACCTGACAAGATATCAACGATAAACTAGAAATTATGAGGGCAACAACACTTTGTTGTAGAAGAGGATCGCACCAGATTACCACTGATGTTGTAGAAAATATCGCAACAACAACCTTGATCTGTGAAGGAATAATGGAACGAGAGAGGAAGGAAAGAAGAAACAAGAAAATGGAAATTAGTAAAAATAAATTAAATTTGGAATATGAAATGACCTTTTATAGAGGAGAGGAGAGAGGGAAAAATGAAGGGACGATTGTTTTAAATCTTTTCAATTTATTTTTTGAATTTTGACAATTCATAGTGTGAGATATGTTGCCACATATACCCTTTCTGTTGGGGCACATGCAGATAATTCTGTGGTGTTTTTAATAACATAGGTTATATACGTTGCCACAGACACCAATTTCTTCCTTTCCATCATAATTGACATTTGTTCCAACAAAATAAAAATAATATTAATAATCATTAATATTAATATTATCAGCAAAAATGAATAATTGATGACAATATAATGTTGCCACATATCTCCTTTCTATGACATATATTACTGCATATCTTCTTTCTGTGACATATGTTGCCATATGTATCCTTTCTGTTGGGGAAGATGCAGATAATTCTGTGGTATTTTTTACAACAGAGGTTATATATGTTGCCACAGGCACCACATTTCTTCCTTTCCATCATAATTGACATTTGTTCCAACAAAATAAAAATAAAAATAATAATCATTAATATTAATATTATCAGCAAAAATTAACACTTCACTAATTGTTTTATACAACTTATCAACAAAAAAGTAATTCACAATGGTGTACATAACCATCAATCTAATCAATGGTGCTAACCACAACATTTTCATCTATGAACTTTGATTTTTTAGGTCTAGGCCTCTGTGGGTCTTCATTGTTACTAACATAGCCACTCCGAGCCTTTAAAATCCCATAATTCCATAGGAGTGAAGGATATCTCAAGCGAAGGGATTGAGAAATAATTCCATCAGATGGTATTTGTAGTCCATCACTCAAAAACTCAGCGTATGCAGCAACAAAAACTCTACAATCACTGCATGGTATATCATCAATTAGAAAATATAATAAACCTAATATTAACATCATATTTCGACAGTGGTAAGACTAAAAAAATAATGTGATACTACTTATAGACTATTGCTTGCTTGTTGGGCAATACCAGTAACATGTATGACTTCGAATGAGTGAGATTTGTTCTTGCCCCGGTAAGATTCAAAAACTGACCAGTTGGTTCGGTCTTTTTGCTCATAAAATCTGCTGGATTCAAGGTACTTTGGCAAGATTGTGGACAACTTTTGAATCTCGGCGCACAATTTTCTGTTAGTCCTAGATGAGGACATCAAATCATTCACCTTTATGCGTCATTCCTTCAATACACGTTGTGATGGGAGTGTTATATATGAGAGAGTGAGTGATAAGGAGGAGAACAACCATCAGTGAATTAGCAGGAGGAATATAATTGTGACAAATTATGGCAAAACAAAAGCGAGAGAGAGAGAGTATGCGTTAATTTGTTTGTGTGGATCAACTTTACCAATCCTTAGTTAAAACACACGTACTTTATATACATACAGTTGTTAAAGTGTAATACTTCATTGCATTTCCAGAAGTAGTTGCTAGAAACTAAATGCTCATGAAATCGCTAAATCATGCCTTTGACAACCAATAAATAATTGGATTGCTTTTAGCAGTGATTCTTCTAGTCTGAACATATTTTGGGGTTGCATAGCCTACCGTACCTACAATCTGAGGAATTGCTAAGTCAGGCAATGTGCAACGAGACTTTTGAAACATTTGGTCTAAAACATGTCATAGACATTTGTACGGCTATATATCATTTGAGGGTAAAACGAGAAGTTTAAACTTAAAATGTTTCTTAACATAGAAAAAGTCATTTTTTTTGGGACTGATGGACAACATCATACCCAGTATAGTCCCGGTGAGGTCTGGGGAGGGGACACATACCTTATCCTTTCTTATGGAGGTAGAGAGGCTGTTTCTGAAGACCCCCGGCTCAGATTGTGCTAATCAAAGAACATCAGAAAGTAGAAATAGGGAAGAAAAATGATACTTATTGATGTTGACACATGGGTTAGTCCTGCAGTTGGACCTTCCCTAGCTAGTCCAAAGTCTGATAGTTTTGCAATAAAGTCTTCATCCAGAAGAATATTTGATGGTTTGAAGTCTTGAAATATCAACTAAAAACAAAGACACCAAAGAAAAAATAACAATGAGAAAGTTTAGAACCAGAAATATCAAAGGCTAGAAATTGATATTGCTGACAAAAGAGCTATGCTATTCCTGTTAATAGTCAAAATGAAGTTTGTGTTGGGCTTCTATGCACCAAAAAATCATGTTTTCTCTTAGGGACTTACAGACATAAATAAAAAGGTTTTAGTGGGCTAGCTCGGTAATTAACTAACTCTTGAAACTATCTATTTAATTCTAGAACACGCAATTTTGAAGAAACACAGAAGAGTGCAGAAGCAATTGCCATCCAGATTTCAAAATTGTGTGAAGAAAAGAATGATAGTGCAATGCTCCATATGCTTTAAGCCAAATGTTTCAAATGAGCCTTTTTATTCATTTGGCAACTCGTCCAATAACCATATAAATACATAATGAATTAGGTATATGAAGCAGGTTGAAGAAACAAACTGCTTTAAGATTGATCGAACATCAGATTTATCTTGGTCACAATAATCCAGCCAAATGATTTTCTCTTTTAACACCTTACCTATCATCCAAACCCATCTCACAGCTAGTCTTCCTTGTTCGTTTCATCATATTTTACTCATATTCACCTAGTGTATTTTACCATCCTCCAGATGATGATCAATAAATAATTCACTGCTTTAAGAATTTAGCAACGAGCTACACCTTTTTCTTTAATTAGGAAACTTCGTAGAAAGGAATGGGCTGAGGGGAGTAAATAAAACACATGAACTACCAGTTGTGAAGATACGTAATGGATTCTAATATATAAGAACACTTTAAATTCCCGTTTCTCCTTCTATTTGTTTTTTCTTCAATCACAAAATTAGAGTTAATATATGCTTAATTTTCTCTACAGAATTGGATTGCTACTTAATTTTCTCGACCACTCTGTAGGTGTCTCCTCTATACTCTCGATTATATCTCTCTTTTCACAACCGGTGAGTTAAAACTTTAAGCTTTTCTATTTTCCATTTATGAAGTACGGATTATGCTTAACCAGAGTCTATATTTTGTCATCTTGTTGCCTCTCTGTACTTAGCTATCCAGATTATGTGTTGAAAAATGATATAATATGCGGTGTTCACTTAGTTGCTTAAACAAGTTTATGTCAAATATGAACAATTTGTCATATTATGTAGCTGAAAAATCTCCATTTTCAAGATTTTATTTTACAGATGTGTTCTTCATTGAATTGTTGCTAGTTTGTCTAGTTAAATTCTAAACTTTTTTATTTGTGTAGATGGAATTTGCACATAGTAAATAGATGTATGATAGAACTCATCCTAATCGTGCGGGATTGAGGGTGGAATTTATAAACGGGGTTAAAGAATTTATTGCAAAAGGCGAAACTAGAAATGATTTTCTTAGAAAAGGCACAATTAGGTGTCCTTGTGCCAAATGCAAGTGTATCAAATTATTGAAACCAGATAAAGTTGAATTTCATATTTTGAAGAAGGGATTTATGGATAATTATTATGTGTTGACTGTTCATGGAGAGAATGACGCCAATGTAGCTAATGTTGATTTTCAGAATGCGTTTGATGGAGTGGATAATCCTGTAGAGAATAATAATGTTGAAATTCTCGATACAATGAATTGTTGAGGGATGCTTTTGGGATGTTCCCAGGGGTTCAATCAGAACCAAATTATGAGGCTAAGCGCTTCTATGAAGAGTTAAATTAAGCTAGTCAATCATTATAGGAAGGTTCAATGCATTCAAGTTGTCTGTTGATGTTAGATTGCTAAGTATAAAGTCAGATTATTCAATTTCTCAAGTGGGGATGGATTCTATCATTGGGCTTGTGAATGAGCTTAATCAGAGTAAAATTGACTCACCTAAAGATTTATACATGACAAAGAAGATGGTTTCTAAGTTAGGACTTTCATCAGAAAGGATTGACTGTTGTGAAAAAAGGTTGCATGTTATTCTATAAAGATGATGCAACTTTAGAAAATTGCAAACTTTGTAATCAAGCTCGTTATAAAGAAGTCACAAATGTCAAAAGGAAGAAGGTTCCAGTGAAGGCAATCCATTACTTACCCATTATACCTAGGTTAAAGAGGTTATATGCATCAACGAGCTCTGCTCCTCATATGAGATGGCATTATGAACATAAAAGGTCACCAAGTGTTCTATGTCATCCATCAGATGGAAAAGCATGGAAGAATTTTGATAAAGTATTTCCTGACTTTGCTAGTGAACCTAGAAACATTAGGTTGGGATTATGTACTGATGGGTTCACTCCATTTGCGGTACCATATTCATGTTGGCCACCATTTGTTACGCCATATAATCTCCCCCCTAGGTTATGTAAGACAAGTCCATATTTGTTCCTAACTTGCATTATTCCAGGTCCACACAATCCAAAAAATTTGATTGACATATACATGCAACCTTTGATCGATGAGTTAAAATTGTTGTGGAA
>JAJOOF010007378.1:0-43313 GCA_029582545.1 Solanum lignicaule | reverse complement strand
CTATGTATGTAGAGGTGTGCGTTGGACAAGTATTTTGTAAATGAGCTTGACTCTTGTTCTATGATGTCATTTTGAAATGGTTTGCCCTTAGTCCCTATGTCCCGTTAATTAATGTTGAATGTACTTCCGCGACCGATGAAGTGTGATGACAAGTTTGAGAGGCTTGTTTGGGGTTCCTTCGGGTTCCTCATTCGCCATGTCACGTCTAGGCCCTAGGCTTGGGTCGTGACAACTTATGTATGTTGAAGCTATGTTATGTATGATCATTATGAATATGGTAAGTTATGATGAAATATGATCTTATGAATGTATGCATGAAGTAGGTTGCTTAATGTGATACTTGGCTTTGAATAGGGTTATGGGGTTCTATTCTTTGGATTGCACTAGTATTGCTTGGGCTGTCTACATGTTGGGATAATATTATGTTGGTTTGGACTATGATACTAAATTTGTGTGCATATTGGATTTACTAGGCAAAAAGCATGTTTCGAATAAAATGTCCTTTTATGCATGTTTCAAAGGTTTTTATGCATAGTAGCCATACTTCGTACGTGTGTTGTACTAACCCATGTTTTCTCCCTTTTTCCCAAACATTTAGTTTCGGGCCGTTAAGGATTCAAGCTTACTTCTCAAGACAGTTGGAGTTGCTTCCCCAAGTTGGTGAGTCCTCAAGTCTGAGGACAGGACCCTATGATCTAGCTTCTATGTTTAGTTTTTTGCTTGTATAAGACCTCTTCGCGGTCGAATACGTCGATAACGACTAGGGGGTGCTCTCGGGTCGTTACAATGCACATCCTGAAAAAACCATCTTTCTTTTTCACGAACAACACTGGTGCACCTTATGGAGAGTTACTAGGAATGATGAAGCCCTTATCTAGAAGGTCTTTAAACTTTTTTTTCAATTCCTTAAGCTCAGCTGGAGCCATTCTGTAGGCAGGAATCGAAAGCGGTTGGGTATCTTGAAGGAGATTAATTCCAAAGTCAATTTCCCTTTAAGGAAGAACTTCGACAAGATCTTTTGGATACTCTTTTACTACTGGAACTGAAACAAGAGTTGAGGTTTAGGAGTTTGAATCCTTAATCCGAACAAGATGTTAGATATACCCTTTAGAAAAATCGACCTACACTGAACTACTACTCTTCCATTCTAAGACTGGCGCATTTGGAAACTAAAACTAAACGTTCCTAGTTCTACAATAGACTGAGGCATAACAGGAATGTAGCCAATCCATGCCTAGAATGATATCAAAGTCTACCATTTCTAACTATACAAGATCTGCTGAGGTTAGTTTCTGAGAGACTGCAAGGCAATTTATGTATACCCGTCTAGCAATAACTAGGTCACCAATATGAGTAGAGATTGAGAAGGGTTCTGAAACAGTTTTTGGACTGACACTGAACTTTACTGCTATATAGGGAGTTACAAAGGAAAGAGTAGCCCCCGGATCTACCAATGCATAAACATCTAAATGAAAGACTCATAACGTACCAGTGACTAATAAGTCTAAGATTTGGACTCATTTAGGGCTTTGTTTTGATAGTATAAGTGTTTTCAAATGCCTAATTTTTGCTAGAAACTAATGTTAAGCATTGATTTTGAGTTGTGTGAGCTAAGGAGCAAGGCAAGGACACTACCATGCAAAATGAGCTGCAGAAATAAATAGAAGTGATCCTGCTGATCGCCAAGACCACTCGGTGAACTGCTGCATGGCTCTTCTAATTCGCCTAAAGATCCAAGTTGCCAGCCCTAGGGAAGAAACCAAGTTGGCGACAGAATTGGCCAATCGGCGACTCGCTGATCCACTCCGCGACAACAAGTTGGATAGCCAAAACTTACAGAACAAGGAAGGCTGAAGATCAATGCAAAATGGCGATGGAAGGGAGCAAAGGGTGGATTGCCGAACGACTCGGCGTGGCCCGACTTATCTCGCCCAATGGCTTTTCAGGCCAAATTTTGGACAAATATAAATTGACTTTTCTACTGTAGATTTAATAGGATGCAATCATTCAATAGAGTTTCCTTTGAGTTGTAGAGTTCCATTGTAGACTTTGAAGCTTTTGGAAGCTCAAACTTGATGATTTGTAGGCCCGTCTTTGAATTTAACTTTTGGAAAACATTGTAAAGGCTTGGAGACTATTACCCAGCTGATGGATAATCTAATTGGTAATTATTTTATCTTTTTATGATGTTTACCTAAAACCCCAATTCTTGGGATGTGATCATGTGATTATGGGTTGAATTAGCATATGGGTATTGTCAATTACTGATTTAAATGCTTAATGGAAGTGGGTTTTAATTGATAGTTGTGTTTTAAACAAAGAATTGTAGTTGCAAATGCAATTCGAACTTAGAATTTCGGGCTTGCTTGAAAAAGAGGTTTTAGAATAAAAGCTTTTAATTGATGATTGTAGTTTTTGGGGTGACATAGGTTTAGCTCGAAAGAGTAAATCATAACCTCGATTCTACTTATCTAGCTCAAGAGAGTAAATGAATTAAGGTGTGGGTTGTTCTTATTTGCTAAGCATGTTGATGTTCGAAAGAAATCACTTGATTTGAGATAGTTGTTCGACAGAAGCTATTTCACTTATAGCCTAGCCTACCCTCTGATATTTAGCTATTTATTAGTAGTTTCAATTACCCATATAGTGAAATTTGCCTTTAATCGATCACATCCCAAGAACTCCTCTCTATATTGTTATTTCCTTAGTGTTTGATTGTGTTGTAGCTTATAATTGCAAACCAAAACCCCCCATCTGACATTTGTGTCATCCCCTTAGACCTGTTTACATGTTTTTTTCGATAATTTCTCTTCCTAAAATTGATTAGATCACGTTTGTACTTCATACTTGAATTTGAACACGTACCGCTCCATGTGGGTTCGACCCCAACTCTTTGTTGGGTTTTATACTAGTTAACGATCGTTTCTACCTAGAATTGGATGAGGTTTACTTTGAACTTTAATCAAAATGGCACCTGCCGGGGAATGGTGTTCTTTGAAATTCTTTTTTTTAATTTGAATTATGATCTCTTTGGTTGTAGCTGAATCGACTTAATTTATTTTGTGTTTGTGTTGTTTGGGTTGAACAGATGAAGAGATGAGCGTAAACGGGAGTAATGGTAGCCAAGTGGGCCACCAAAATGATATTGAGAATCTTAATGATGTGAATGACCCAATCTAATTGGGTGGTGTTGATGCAACACGTCTACCTCCAATTGAAGGGAATGATGTCTTCCATGTTACTAGCACAATGCTACAGCTCCTCCAAATGAAAGGTCTATATGGAGGATTGGCTCACGAAGACCCCCATGAGCATATTTGGAACTTCATGGACAATTATAGTCTGTTCTCATTCAAGAACATATCACAAGAATCAATCCATCTCAGGTTGTTTCCATTTTCTTTAATGGGTAAAGCCACCAAATGGTTAGATGAATTACCAAGGGATTCAATCACCTCTTGGGATGAAATGACAACACCATTCTATGTGACATTCTTTCCCCCTTCAAGGATGATGACACTTAGGGATAGTATCCAAGGTTTCAAACGCTTGGAAGGTGAACCTATCCAAGAGACATGGCTCATGTTTATGAAGTTTGTGCTTCAATGTCCGACTCACAGATTGCCAAATCATATATTGTAACAGTACTTCTATAGGAGCCTTGACTCAGTGAAAAAAGGAGTTGTTGATCAACTTTTTCTCGGAGGTATAATGCAACAACCCTATGAAATAGCATCTCAACTCCTTGATGGAGTGACTAAGATAAAAATAGTATGGTACACTCTTGACGACAAAGTCTCTCCTTTTAGCTTTAGAATGATAAAAGAGCAGAAGAATCAAGAGAAAAACCAAAACATGGCCAAAATGATTACCTAGCCTGACATCTTGGCAAAAAATGTAATGGGTAGTGGTATGAAGAGTGTAAATGATGTAGGTGTTCTGGAGTAAACCCCGAAGAAGCACAGTTTGAAGTGCTGTACAATGAGGAAGTTCAGCTAATCAAGGAGGAGGATGACATTCAAACTATCCAAGGCTAGGTGGAAATCCAGGTTGGAATAGAGATTAAGGCTGGGGATCGTGAAAGAGAGTGGTGTGATTGTTACGCTAATTGGAAGGAAAGAGAAGTTGACAAGGACAAATATGTCCCACCTCATGAGTGTCAAAAGTCCAAGGAATCAGAAAATGATCGTACAGAAGAGATGATTTCATGCATTCTCAACAAAGTTCAAAGGCCGGACAAGGTGTGGAAAGAGATGAAGGAGGATGTACACTTAATTAGACGGTCACCTCCCATTCAGTGTTAATCAAGCAGTTGGAAACTAAAATGGGTCAAATTTCTCCTTATTTTAACCCATGGTAAAAAGGGGCCCTACCAAGTGATACCTTGATAGAACCGAATAATGATATGTGAATTGGTATTTTCATCATGCCACGATGTTAATTAAGGCGCTTCTTGGGAGGAAACCCAAGTTTTTGATGCTTTAGATTTTGATTTTGAATAACGGGTGTTGATTATTCAGGTTGAAAGTGATAAGTATTAGAAAATGGGTGATTTGGCCAGCAAAGTCCAATCGGCAATCCACCGAAGAGGTTGGCGATCCACGACTTGGACCACTATTGGAACCACCCATCTTGGTGGGTCATTCTGTAAAACTCGACGAGCTAATGGCTTAGTCGGTAACTCATCGAATAGGTCGGCGAGCCCGACTTTGTCCACCGTTTGAACCCCAAAATTATGGGGAGTTCTGTAAAACTCGGCAGGCTAAATGACTACTCGGTGCATGACCGAGTGGTTCGATGGGCACAACTTATACCACCGAATGGAGCACGACCTGAAAGGTTTTAAAGGCCAAACGGTTTAAAATTTCAAAATCATTTCACTTTCTTAACCTTTCAACTCCCGTACCCTCTCACCCAACTTTAGATCTTTAGTATTCTTATGTTTTTACCCTCATGCCATGTGAAATCATTGCTTAGGATTGTGTAACTTTGCCGCGTAGCTTTACAAATTTCATTTTCAGCATAAAAGGTTGGTTTTTCCAAACCCCAAACTTCATATGTCGTTGAACTTCAATGTAATCGGTAATGTGTTGTGGATTTTTTTAGGGTAGTTGATTTTATTGTGCTTAATTGTTGGATTGCCCATAATATATTTTAATTAGGGCCTAATTGTGGGCAATTGATTAATTCTTGTGTCTTTACTCGATTAAATCGAGTCTTAATTGTTGGGTTGAGGTAAATTTGTGTTGGGTCTAGTGGGGTAAAGTCTGGGTAAGCCCGGATTGTGCTAAATGACATATTTTTCCCAATGATGGAGTGTTTGATGTCATTATGAAGGGCAAAAGACGTCAAATGGCCATTCTTGACCAAATCGGGGGAAGTCTGAGTACCCGGAGGGCATGGGTAGTATGGGTCTTGATTGAATTTTACAATGTATATGTTTCATTTTATTTTCCGGGGCTACGAATTTGATTTTTTAAAATGGGGTAAAAAACTAGCACAAAGTGCCAATTGGCGAGCCAACTTAAACTTACCGAGTGGTTCGGCAGTTCGCCAACCCCCCCACAAATCTCCCTTAATTTCAATAACTTGGTGAGTTTGAGTCTGTAACTTTTGGCGATACACCTGAGCTCACCGAGTTCACTCGGCGACCGTCGAAAGTCTGTCTTGATCGCCCTTCTGCACCCCCACCCCCTAGATCAGCTGCAGGTACTTCTGCTTCTAGCCCTCCAATCACCTCGTCCATGCTTCTTAAGATGGGGCACCTAGCCTATTCTGCTGATGTGCGTGCCTCCCAGGTAGAGGCTGCGATTCCCGGGATGATTGAGAGAGTTATTAATGTTGCATTAACACCTTTCAGGGCATCGATTGATGCCCTCACGACTAGAGTAGTGGTTTGTGAGAAAAGACAGGGTGCTACTGAGGAGTTGACGGCCTTGAAGGCCGATGTTTCTGAGTTGAGGAAGGATGTGGACCATCTGAAGTCCACACATTTTACTTTGCTATTTGGGACAGTGGAGATCTCAGTTTGCCCGAGCACATATATTTCATCCCGTTCTGATGTGCCTCCGGCTTCCACCGGAGATGAGATGAGAGTTGATGTTGTTGTTTCTAAGTCCGAGGCAAAGACTGATGAGGAGCAACTTGGCGTTCATGAGGATGTTGTCTTCGATGAATTGGCAGACCTCAAGGATGCCATGGTAGATTCGGCTGTTCAAGCCTATTTGAGGGATGTTTCCATGTTAGGCTCCAATGGAGCCAAGATTTTTGGGACCCCAGGCACTTATTCCCCGACAGATGGAGTGACTAAGATGCAGACTTCACCCCAGGCTTAGCCTAGCAGGATGACTTTTCCCTCCCTCTTTATTACTTTTTATATAGTGTTTTTGTTTTGGTTGCATTTGAGGACAACTGCTTTCTTTTTGTTGGGTGGAGGTGAGGTATTTCCATAGCTACCTCTTATGACTATTTTTTTCAATATTGGTTCGATATTTGTGATGATTTTGTGAAAATTAAGCCTATGGTTTTGTTTACATCTTGGTTTTTCAATTTTATTGTGGCCCTTTGTTTCGACATAAAAATGGTTTTTGAATCAATTTTAAAATTTTGCCACCTCTTGTGTGTGTGTGATTATGGCTGTTTTTGTACAAATTTAAGTGTTCGCTGTGGTCAATACCGATGACTTGTATAGTGCTCTTTATTGAACAAAATGAATGCGCTTCTACTGTGAGGCAAACTAAGTTACATAGGCAATATGTGAAGTTTTATCATCTCGCTATGACTTGCCGTTTGTCTATTGAGTCTCTTGTGATGAACATTGCACGCTACCTAGAATGTGTGGAGTCTTGTTTGATATTGGTACCAATGCCTCGTGTGATGAGGTTGTCTTGAACATTGTGCTTGATAACACCTACAATTTGCTCCATTGGTCCGATTAATTGAGTGAAGGAAGCTATTGAAATTATCTTAGGCACGAATATCTAAGAGTGAGCCAATTTGAAAATATACCTCTTTATTGCTAACCTTGTGAGATGTGTGAACCTAGCTTGGCTCCTTTTGAGCCTACCCTTTTCTTGGAAGAAACTTGAGCAACTTTGACCTCTTTATCCCATGACATATAACCTTCATCAAGTACTGGTATGTTTGAATAGCCAACGTAGGCTAAAAGCCTAAGTTGGGGTATGGTGAAAAAGAAGGAAAGTCAAGAAGTGTGAACAATTCCCCTTTTTGATGGAGTGTTTTGAAAAAATGGAACCCCTCCATATAAAAAAAAAGAAAGAAGAAGAAAATAAAAAAGAAAAGAAAAACACTTAAAAAGAGCAAGAATTGTGAAACAAAGTGTGTGAACATAAAAAAAAGTTGGAAATCCGGTTATTCATGTCTAGTTGAATAATAGGGTGGAGTTTGAACATGTTTAAATATGACAAAGAAGGAGAAAGAGTGACTTCCAGGCCATACTTCATGAAGGTAGAAGCCACTAAGCCTAAATGCTTATACCATTGCACTTAGCCCAGTTACTAGCCTTAAAAAGACATTTGTGATGTTTAGTGAGCTGAAACAAATGTTGATTGGAAACAAATAAGGGCAAACCTATGGGTGGAGTCATGCATGTGTTCATCTTTTTGAGTGTGAGAGTTGTATGTGATTCCAGAACTTTAAATTGTTGAAGAATTTTGTGTGAATGTGGAATCATCTCTGTTGTGAGAGAATTTGAGTACATTTTTTTAGCTTGAACTTGAATTTGAAGCAAGCATTGTGAACTTGAGTATCCTTGATAATAGTGAATCACAATTTGAATCTTTGAGTGCACAATTGAGCGTTGCATGTGAAGTTTAAACCTTTTTTTTTGTGCATTCATGTTGAGTCTTATGTTTGTAGACATCCTTGTTGAACTGTTGATCATGGGTTTTACTTGAGGACAATCAAAATTTTAAGTTGGGCGTGTTGATGAGTCCAAGATTTGGACTCATTTAGGGCTTTGTTTTGATAGTATAAGTGTCCTCAAAGGCCTAATTTATGGTAAAAACCGATGTTAAAACATTGATTTTGTGGTATCTTTGCAAAGGATCAAGGCAAGGACACTACCATGCAAAAAGGAGCAAAACGAGCTGAAGAAGTGAAGAAAAAAGATCCTGGTTATCCCCAAGAACAGTCATGAACCGTCGAGTGGCTCTTCTAGTTCGCCTAAAGTTCCAGGTTGCCAGCCTTGGGGAAGAAACCAAGTTGGCGACAAAGTTTGCAAATCGACGACTAGCCGATCCACTCTGCGACAACAAGTTGGATCGCCCAGAGTTATAGAACTTGGGAGGCTGAAGATAAATGCAAAATGGAGATGGAAGGGAGCAAAGGGAAGATCGCCGAATGACTTGGCGAGGCCTGACTTATCTCGCCCAATGGCTTTTTAGGCCTAGGCAACTATAAATTGAGTTTTGAATTGTAGATTTAATAGCATGCGATCATTTAGTAGAGTTTCCTTGGAGTTGTAGAGTTCCATTGTAGACTTTGAATCTTTTGGAGGCTCAAACTTTAAGATTTGCAAGTGGGTCTTTGAATTTAACCTTTGGAAAAGATTGTAAAGGCTTGGAGACTATTATCGAGTTGATGGCTAATCCAGTTGGTAATTGATTTTATCTTTTAATGATGTTGAGCTAAAACCTCAATTCTTGGGGTGCGATCATGTTATTATGGTTTGAATTAGCTTATGGGTATTGTTAATAACTCATTTAAATTCTTAATTGAAGTGGGTTTTAATTGATAGCTGTGTTTTAAACTAAGAATTGTAGTTGCGAATGCAATTCGAACTTAGAATCTGGGCTTGCTTGAAAAATAGGATTTAGAATCAAAGTTTTCAATTGATGATTGTAGTTATTGGGGTGATATGGGTTTAGCTCGAAAGAGTAAATCCTAACCTCGATTCTACCTATCTAGCTCAAGAGAGTAGATGAATTAAGGTGTGGTCTATTCTTATTTGCTAAGCTTGTTGATGTTCGAAAAAAATCACTTGATTCGAGATAGTTGTCGGAGATAAAGCTATTTCACTTATAGCCTAGCTTACCCACTGATATTTAGCTATTTATTTGTAGTTTCAATTACCCATATAGTGAAATTTGCCTATAATCGATCATTTCCCGAGAACTCCTCTCTATATTGTTATTTCCTTAGTGTTTGATTGTGTTGTAGCTGATAATTGCAAACCAAATCCCCCTATCTGTCTTCCGTGTCATCCCCTTAGACTTTTTTAAATGTCTTTTTTGATAACTTCGTTTCCAATAACTGATTAGATCACGTTTGTACTTCATACTTTAGTTTGAACACGTACCGCTCACTATGGGTTCGACCCCAACCCTTTGTTGGGTTTTATACTAGTAAACGATTGTTTGCACCTAGAATTAGATGAGGTGTTGTTGAAATGTTAATTACTGACCACATCAAGAGAATCTTCCTGGTCATGGCAAGCCTAGAGAGCATACAACCAGTTCTGGTGCTAACCGCCACCTATACTAGATGAAGCACCCTGCTGAGTTGGGCGACTTGCTGCTGCTGGAACTTTAGACTGAGCCCTATTATTGCTACCTCCTTGCCCCTACCTAGTAGAAGGGCAATCCTTAAACTTATGGCCAGACTGACCACACCAAAAGCACCCTTCCTTGACTGCAAGACATATGCCCGGATGGTTCTTACCACACATTGGAAAACTTGGAAAGGTACTGTTACTTGAATTACTCCCCTAAGACTTAGAGCCTGATGCCCTAACCTTCTAATCCTTTCGAAACTTGGGGGATGGAGACCTAGTTGATGAAGGTGCTGAGGCTGTAGACATCTGCTGAAACTGCGAGCGATTTCCACCACCCGATTTCTGCTGAGTGTATTCATAAATCCCTATTCTAGCCTTCTTGTTATCCTTAGCCATTTCCCTAAGCTTGTCACCCTCAACCTACTGTGCATGGTTTATAAGCCTAGAGATATTCATATCTTCTAACATCATAGCATTCCAGCACTCTGTCTTCACCAAGTCAGATACCCAAACAAAAACTTACTCATTTGTGCCCTTGGATCGGCAACCATGTATGGAGCATACCTGGACAATTGGGTGAACTTAGGTCCGTATTCTTGGACTAACATGCTACCTTGCCTAAAATTTATGAACTCCTGAGCTTTAGCCTCCCTCAACTCTCTCGAAAAAACTTGTCCATAAAAGTTCCAGTAAAGCAATCCCAAGTCAAATGATGAACAAAATGTGAGCCAAATCCTTAAGTTGGTAGGATCCCAACTCCACCATATCATTACTATTCACTTCTTGTAACACCCCAAAATCTAGTAGGCAAAATTAGGGCTAAGTGAGAGGGCTCTGGTAGCACCCCGTACCCGGAAAGGGGTAACAAATCAAAGATATACATAGTATCTGAGGAGATAGTCACTATGTTCTTATGTCTTTCATTTTATATTTAGACTATTGTATGGGTTACGTCCCAAAGATATTCATGTACTAGATGGTTTGAGACAAAGTGTAATAGACTTCCACTCATTTTATAAAAGACTTTGATTGTATGGAAAATGTTTTAAATTTCCGAATCATTGCTATTATCTTATGTTTTGAAAGCTTAGAGGCTTGTATGAGGTCCTCCAGGGTCTTGTACGGCATGTTACGTATATAGGGTACCCCTGGGTCACGACAAACATTGTATCAGAGCACAAGGTTTAGAATGGTTCTAGAATGTCTCAAAACCATGTCTAGTAGAGTCTTCATCATAAATGTGAAGCGCGCCAGATTTATGAATTGGAAGCTATTAGATGATTAGGAAATCTCACTTCTTCATTACTCTAAGTTGTGCCATAGAGTTTAACAGTGTAAGGTCTTTCTCCTAAACCTTACCCCATGGTCTACATGTTATGACTACTACAAGGGCTAATGCTACAAGAAATGAGGAAGACATGATGGATCAAGAAGTTCATCCGCAAGTTCCACAAGCTCTGATTGATCATTTGGCTGAGAATGTAACCAATGTGGAGTTTAGGTCTTCTTTCCAAGTAGTGGCTCAAGCCATGACGGCCCAATCCAACAGAGAGGTGGTAGCTCCCGTGAACCCAAATGTGGGTACGACGGCGGCAAGAGTGAGGGACTTTACAAGGATGAACCTTTTAGAATTCTATGGCTCCAAAGTTGAGGAAGAGCCTCAAGAGTTTATTGACGTGGTCCATAAGATGTTAGATATTATGGGAGTTACTCTAGTAGAGAAGGAGGAATTCGACACTTACAAACTCAAGGGAGTTGCTCAAGTTTAGTTTAACCAATGGAAAGAAGCAAAAACAGTAGAGATGGGTCCCATGGAATGAGAGAGGCTAAGGTTCTTGATTTCATTAACCTTAGGCAAGGTAGCATGAGTGTTAAGGAATATGCTTTGAGGTTTACCCAACTATATTCTTGTTCATGATATGGATATTTCTCGTCTTATGATTCATGCCCAATAAATTGAGGAGGATAAACTAAAAAAGAGATATGGGGAGAAAAAGAGGTCTAGAATGGATGATGATAAGTTCTCTTATGATGGGTCTGATGGACATGATAGTTCTAAGAATCAACAAAGGTCTTCCGGGCAAGATTCTTCCAATGCTTCTAAGTATAATGAAGATAGGGCGTATAACCCTAAGCCACAAGAAATTAGTAATGAATCCCTATGGCCTACTTATGCTAGGTGTGGAACGAGACATGAGGGTTGATGTTTAGCCCACATAGAGGGTTTCTTTAGATGTTGTGAAAGTGGTCAGAAAATGAAGAATTGTCCCAAGGCAAAGGCTAAAGGAAGAGAGGATGCTCCTAACCAAAACCAGTCTTATGCACTTCAAGTTGGAGGTGACCGTGATATTTCTCCAAATGTGGATCACAGTATGTTGAAAGCATCTTAATTGATGTTTATGATTCTTTAGATTTTGATGTCATTTGTGTGATGTTTTCGTTGAACTCCTATTATGCTCCTATGTGATTGTAGAACCCGTGTAGTCAATTGTTAGTTCCAAAGTAAGCCTATCCGGGAATGGAAAGGGGGGGAAGTCTATATCATAAGTTTGGGTTATGTCTTGTCTTGAAGATGACTTTGAGTGTGAAAGATAATGATGTCCCAAAACGGCTTTTAGAACCAAAGATGGTCATTATTCATTTGTGGTTATGTCATTCGGTTAGTAGACTCTACCAAGGGTAGTGTTGTGATTTAAGTTGATTCAGGATCGTCTTTTGTGTTAGATGTGAAATTTAAGCAATGTATTTATCTAACCTTACTAGAAGAGAAAGAGACGGTGCTTAGAAAGTCCGTTGAGGCTTCCTCCCAAGGGGCAGATGGTGTGCTTAGATAGCAAGGTAATTATGTATCCCAAATGTTTATGGTTGTAATTTGGGCTTACTTGAAACATCCCACCCATGAACGGTGTAGTGGGTTTAGTATGAAAGGGAAGCTTAGTCTCCGCTTTGCAAGCCCATGAGAAATATTGAGACATGTTGTAAGTTTACTTATGAGTTAGATTTGTTAAATGAGTGGCATCGGTGCATTCAGTTTTCCATGTCTCTAGGTAGAAAAGAGTGTGTTGGAGATCTGACATCCCTAGTTCCCTTAGAAGTTTTGGAAGTAGATAAAAGTTCTTCCCATTAGAGAGAGTTCCTTATGATTATCTCATTGTTTGGAAGTCATGTGTGTTTCCATGATTTCCCTATATGCATGTTTATGAAAAAGCTTGTCTTGAAAGAATGACTTATGTGAATTGTTTTCCTTATATTGTAGTGCATTGAGTAGAGTTTCCTATAGACTTCATGAGATGAGTTGATAAACATGTTTAGATATGCTTTTCAGATTGAATTTCATATAAACTCCATTAGATTGTGCTAAGCATGATTTAGCCCGGATATGGTAGATCCTCCTTGGACATGAGTAGATGTTGAAATTCATGCATTTTGGGTTGTTAGATGTAGTTCCTACCTTCTAGGTGATGCATTGAGCATGTTTAGCTTGGAGATGAAGTTTCCTCCTTTGTAGGGTGCATTTAGATGAGTTGAATGCATGATGGGCTACTAGTCTTGAGCCTTTTCATCTTGAAATATGCTTAGAATCTCATTCGAGGACGAATGATCCTAAGGGGGGATAATGTAACACCCCAAAATCTAGTAGGCAAAATTAGGGCTAAGGGAGAGGGTTGGGGTAGCAACCCGTACCCAGAAAGGGGTAACAAATTAATTTTGGGATAGCTGCAGGTGCCATCCATAGCCTAACTTATAGACTGTAGGTCAGACCACGGTCCATGGTTCGAGGCCCTGAAAACCCAGCTTCTGACCACAATCGACATCCGACCAGTACGGACTGTTGGTCAATCCATGGTCTGTCGGTGGGGTCTCATGGTTGGGCCCTTTTTGGGTAGAAGAAAAGAAGGTTCAAGCTAGATCAAGTCATCAAATCTTCAAGCTTTTGAGGGATTTGTGATCAAGGTATGATGGTTTTTCATCCATGGAATCATTCCTTCCATGGAGTCCCGTAGAATTCCCCAATTTGATGATGAATGTTTATCCAATTGAGTGGATAATGATTGTTTGTGATTGAATTGGTAGTAAATCATGTTTTTAAGGATTTATTACATGTAACCATGCCTAACCCATGTCTAGAAAGATGAAATTGATGTAAGCGGGTTATATGCCATGAAATGGGAAATTGAGGATTTAGAGATAATCTTCTAGAATTGATGATATATATAGTAGATTGCTTGAGAGTAAACACATATAGACATCAATTGAATTAAATTAAAGTAAACATGATGGATCATGATTAGTAAGTGCTTGAGGTTGAACCTATATGATGATATATGATTAGAATTGCTTAAGAATGAAGTATGTGATTAGAATGTGTTGAGATCTAGGCATATTTGATGATTGTTAGAAGTATTTCTTTGAGATTAAGGCTTGTAGTTATAAATGTTTATTGCTAGGTCTTTGAGAGTATAACTAATATGATGAATTATGATTGTTCAAGTTTTGAGAGTGAAGCTTATATGATAATGGTTGACTAGTACATATAATTGTTGTAGAAGGACTTTACCCACATAATCTACCTTATGAATGTTTGAATGTATGAATGCATGAATGTGAAAGGTTTTCTCACATTGAATGATTCTAGGTTGAAAGGTTTGTTCACCTAAAATGAATCAAAGCATGTTAATTGAGATAGCTTGAAGCAGTGATATGGTAACCTTTCATGAATAAGCTTGACTTGGTAAGATAAGACCATTCATGTTAGATTGTGTAGTAGATCTCATGAATAGCCTTGGATTGAGAAATTATACCCCTCCAAAGGTTAGCCTCAACTAGCATAATAGAATGCTTGCATGATAGTATGGCTTGGTAAGGCCAAACCATTTCATTGGTAGCTTGGATTGACCAATAGTACATTTCCTTGAGTAGCTTTGACTTTCATGAGAGTGCTTTCCATGATAGCTTGGGCTAGCATAATGAGGTGATTTTCCTTGATAGACTTGAATTGGTAAATCGTAGCCGTTAATGAGTAATATTTGTGTTGGACTAGTAAATAAGTACTTTTCCATGAATAGTAACAAGAGCTAAAGAGGGACAAGTCCTTAATCAATGTAGCATGTTTTATGATGAATCAAGGTTACTCCAAGGAAGTATTGTAAGTATGTTTTAATATGAAATTTACTTGTATGATGTATGATTAGCCTAGATTGTTTCTAGAGTTGTCTTCCTTGATATGTATGACTAGAGGTGGATGACCTAAGTCTTAGATGAGGATAAGTTGAGGTTACTTGAGAAGTTTTTCTTTTACCTTATGAGGATTTAGATGCATTGATTATGCTTATGACTATGTTGTTATCTCTTATACTTATAACTTATGTCTTATGTTGACGAATGCTTATGTTATGCTCTTGATGATGTTATGCTAGATATCATATTTAGTACATTTTGTAGTAATGCATACACTTGCCTACATTCTCATCAAATGTAGGGTCTGGCTATATCGACTTCCATCCCCATGGCTAGGATCATAGTAGAGCAAGGATTGAAGCTTTTGTGAGTCCTCATAGTATCTGAGGAGATAGTCACCATGTTCTTATGTCTTTCATTTTATGTTTAGACTATTGTATGGGCTGCGTACCAAAGATATTCATGTACTAGATTGTTTGAGACAATGTGTAATAGACTTCCACTCGTTTTATAAAAGACTTTGATTGTATGGAAAATGTTTTAAATTTACACATCATTTCTATTATCTTATGTTGTGAAATCTAAGTGGCTTGTACGAGGTCCTTCGGGGTCTTGTACGCCATGTTAAGTTTAAGGGGTACCCCTGGGTCATGACACTTGCATCACTCCAAAGATTTTCTTAACCTCATAATTCAAGTTCTGTGGGTCCTCACCAACCATCTACCCTAGAAACTCAGGCGGATTCATCCGAACAAAATCTCAAACCCTAGCTGCAGCTAATCCATTATTTGTCTTAGTAGGAACGAGGGCCTGCTGATTGTTGTGATTTGCTACACTCTGAGCAAAAAGTTGGATCGCATTCCAGAATTCTCTATTTGTAACCTCATGGTCCGAAATTGGAGGAACTGCGTTAGCATTATGTGCATTAGCATTTCGTGCATAAGCTCTACGATGAGGCATGATTTGAATCACATACCGAAGGATTATAAAAGAGATCATACCCACGCATGATAGGAATAACAAGAAAGTGAAGTTTTTCTTAAAACACATTATAGCCTCCCTCTCATATATGTGGTGTACTTCACACCTATGAAAGAGACTTTACTTAGTGCTATTTTCTGACATCCTAGGACTCTTGAACCTAATGTTATGATACCAAGTTTACCACGCCCCTAGGCCACCCTTTGACGTAAACATAAGCATACTAAAAGAATCTGAATAACATGATACTATGCGGAAGCTAAAACAAGAGATAACAGAAAGATGGGGAATACCCAATATTGACTTGAATATATATAAAACTACTAAGAGTTCAACGATACTGAATATTCACGCAAATCTAAAGTTGAATCTAATACTATGTCTGAAAACCCTTTACCAACTAGAGTTGCAGGGATATGCCCCACGGTAACTGTAGGAAAATAGAAAACTGAATATGAAGGACATGTCTATTGTCCTCGAAGTATGAGGACACACCATTGAAATTATTGAATACGAATCGGGAACAAATCTATGTGTGATCTGGATCCTGAACACCTAAACCTATATCATGAAAGGATGTAGTGCATAGTATACGTCAGTACTTGGAATGTACTGATCATGCATGATATAGATAATAGTTGAATAAAGTATAAAAGTTGACTAAACATTACTGAGCATTGACATAATCTGAACAGAAACACAGATACTGAAATATAACTGAGAACTGAGCTAAATGCAATGACCAAGTATTACTCATAAATTTAACATGCTGAGACTAAATACTTAGTATAACTGAAAACTTGGTCAAATACACTAGAGTCTGACAATGGGAGCTACTATTAACTGACATAAAACTACGTGAGCTAAAGGTTGAGTCCGATGTATACGCCCATCGAGAGGACCCAGTATACCTTACTAGGGGTATAGAGGCATGACTAGCGTGATCACTAAATCGGATGCCCAACAGAGGGGACTTATAATCCTACGGGGGCACGTAGTTTTGGGACTATGAGGGTATGTTGAACCCTAGTCCAACTCATTGTTAAGCCTACTACCAACTGGAAATGTGACACAACATAACTTAAATACTGGATAGCTCAATATTCTAACATGCAAATCTAAGAATGCAACATTTAGGTACTGACAATGTAAAATTCGAAACTGGAGCATGCATATATCTGTTTAACTGACTTAGCAAGTGTAATTCATGAACTAAAATAATCTACACAACTACAGTTCTGAGTTTCATGCAAGGAACTAAGCAACAATTTCACGAAAACATAATAATATGATTAAGAATACTGTAATAGCTAACTCACAACAAATATCTAAGGTTTTAGAAACCCTAGGTCTAAGATAGATATAGTGAATCAAGAATCTAACGGAATTCTAGTTACCTAGTGGAAGAAAAGAACCCACCAGTGAAATCCCACATACCTGGTGACGAAATCTACAAAGAAATCCTTCGATTTCGGGGCTAAAAATTGTAAGAACACTACTGCTTGTTCTTGGGAAGTTTGGTTGACTTTTCCCCTTCTTTTTGCTCCAAGTTTAGATGTTTTTTGGTTAATAAAGGTTATGGGTATGTCTGACTAAGTTACTAGACTTAAAATGAGTAAAACGATGTAGTTTAGGCATTAAATAATGTAGTTTAAGGGCCCAAACCCATAGAAAAAAGGCCCAAATGGCCCTAAGTTAAAAGTTGACGAAGGCCACCCACGGAAGGACCTACGATCCGTGGGTTGACCTACCAACCGTAGGTAGGGGTCGTCGGTCAAGTCTGCCCGACATGGTTTCACTAAAACAAGCATAACTTTTTACTCGGAGATGCGATTTTAGCAAACTCAGTGGGGTTGGAAAAAAAGAGTCAATTATCTATCTTTTGGTAGATCATGGGCCACCTAATTTATTTTGTGCTAAAAATTATGACCGCTTGAAGTTGTCCCAACAACAATTTCTCTTTAACTGGTTGCTAACCCTCACTTACGGTCCATAAGTTCAACCACGGACTGTACTGGTTGATTGTGGGTGGGATCAAAGACTATAATAATTTGGGTTTAACAACGAAACCCCACCTATGGTCTGTGGGTGGTTCCATCGGTACTGGCATTAGTTTTTCTGAAAACTAGGATTTTCTTCATTCTAAGATTCGAGGTGTTAAAATAGACCTCAGATCTTCCTATCATCAGTTGAGACTGAGGGAACGTGACATCCCAAAAACAACATTCAGGACCTGTCATGGTCATTATGAGTTTCTTGTTATGTCTTTTGGCTTGACTAATGCTCCTACAACATTCATGGATCTTATGAACATAGTGTTTAACCCATATCTTCACATCTTTGTTATCATATTTATTGATGATATACTAATTTATTCGAGGAGTGAGGAGGATCATGTTTTTCATCTCAGAGTAGTCATTCATACTATCACAGATAAAGTGTTTTATGTTAAGTTCTCTAAGTGTGAGTTTTTCATTATGTCTATGGGGTTCTTAGGACACATAGTATCTGGAGAAGGGATTTGAGTTGATCCTCGGAAGATTAAAGCAGTGTAGAACTGGCCCAGACCCACATCTCCAACTAATAAAAGGACTTTCTTGGCATTGGATGGTTACTATCGAAGGTTCGTCGAGGGTTTTTCATCTATTTAAGCTCCGTTGACGAAGTTGACTCTATAAAAAATTAAGTTTCCATGGTTTGAAGATTGTGAGAAAAGCTTTTAGGAATTGAAAACCCGGTTGACTACTGCCCCACTGTTGACCCTACTGGAGGATACAAAAGGCTTTGTTTTTTACTACGATGTGTCCAGAGTTGGACTTTGTTGTTTATTGATTCAGGATGGTCAGGTATACCCTATTCCTCCAAACAGCTTAAGATTCAAGAGAAAAATTACCCAACACATGATCTTGTCACGACCCGGGAGTACCCCCTAGATGTAATATGGTATACTTGACCCCGAAGGGGTCTCATACAAGTCTCTAGCATCATCTACATAAGACATAGAAAATAATGCGGAAATTTAAAACTTTTGCAATAGAAGTCCAGCTTCAGTTTTCATAAAGGAAAATCAATGGAAATCTAGACTTTGTCTCATACACCATCTAAAACATAGGAATACAAAGTTTGGGACTTAGCCCTTTACATCAATAAAAGTCTCAACGTGTGAAGTACAATAGAAACTAAGAAATAGGAAATCCCATCCTCAAACTTGAGGACTCACCACAACTTGGAGATAAGTAATCCAACTCTTCTTGAAAGGGAGAGTGAAAGTCACCTATCCGGAACCTACACTCATTAAGATGTAGAAGGAAGAAGAGGTTAGCACATAATATGTATTAAGTATGGAAACATTCATCAAATCATTAAATATGATAAAAAGGACATTGTCATTTGAAAAGTATGCCTGTGTCAAGTTAGAAACAAACATGCATTTACAATGTACAACACAAGCCATAATCACACTTAAACTCATTACATGATAATATCAACACCTTAGCAACCTCTAACGAACACTTGTGCAATGTATGATTGGCCTCCCATAATACCAACCCTACTAAGTGTCCCCTTGAAGCTCCCTTGGTCATGCATATCATCTTTAGTCATTATAATCATTAGTCGCCAATAATGAAATAGTCATGAACATTACTTTGAATACAAGAAAAGTCATTCATAAAAACTAACCATTCAAGACACATGTATTCATTTGTATCTCATCACAATATAATGGAACAATCCCACAACATCCTACTAAGTCCACTTGTGCAATGTGGAAGTGAAGTCCCATACCCCCACTCCTACTAAATAAACTCACCAAGAAGTCATAATATAGTTCAAGTATCATTCATTATCTTTCATTTTGGGAAGAATAGCCATATACGACATAGACCATGTGAGCTACATGGAATCCAGTGTCGTGTAACCCCACACCGAAAGAAGGTTTCCTACTTGCCTAAGGTAGGACTAAATGTATTAGCGTCTAGGTGGATCCACTAGCTAATTTATATGTTTGCACATAGTTATAGGATAGGGAGATTGGTTCTAGAAACCTTCCCTATTGCATTAACGGAGGGGCTTCTATCTCATGAGTTCCCTTTGGATGAACCTCCCTATTGCATTGGCGGAAGGGCCTTTACCTCATTCTCCATATCCACTCGGTGCTAAGCATTATTTCCCAAATTATACATAACTGAGTCTTGAATTGCATTTACATGTATGTAGGAATGATTTATCCCTCGTTCAATACAATCCATCAAAATAGCTCATAGATTCATTCAAGGTGAGAATGTACTTTCAACCTTAGAATCAACATTAGTGTATGAGTAGGACTTTCACATTACGTTCATAGTCCTTTCATGAGAAATAGACTTCCAATCAGCACAATACATCATCATCATCCTAGATTATTCATGCATCATCAAGTATAAGGGTAAGGGAAGAACAAGATTTCAACAATACCATACTTTACACATTAGTCATAGGAGATTTAATTTCTAGGTGAATCAATAGGTTATACACAACATTCATCAATATGTAGAAACCCTAGTGATTTACCCCTTTCAAGGTTATGAATGATGTCTCACAATTACACCTAAAGATACTACAATAGGCATGAACAAAACAAGATTCAATAACTAAATTCACATAGAACCAATTCATAGTAATCATATTGTATCACTACACCTATCATAATACTTGAAATTGGGTCATGGAGGTGTTCATGGGTTCAAGGGAAATTTTACAATGAAAATCACCATTAAACGGCAAATCATCCATAACATAAAGCAATTAACATAATAAAATCATTTTTAGGAAGAACCTATGGTTGGAATAGAAACCCTAGTTTTTGAACAAGTTACCAATTTCGAAATCAAGAGTTGAAGGGCGTCATGGAGAAAAATGTTCCATGAATCAAAGTCCCCATACCTTAATTGATGTTTTCCCACGAAATTGTAGTGAAAATATTGGAGCTTGAACCCTAATCTTGAGCTTCTTCTTTGTTCTTTAATGGAGTTTAGAGAGACAATATTTTGAGAAGGAAGTGAGTTTGATTTTGAGTTTGTGAGTTATGAGAGTTAAAAGACTTATTTAATATTTAAAAATACTTTAATATACTTAAAACAACTAAAAATAACCGTCCCCCACCCTAACTTAATTAATTAGTGATTTTACCAAATCACCCCCAATTGGCTGAACCGAGACAGTTCGCCCAGGCACGATCCACGGACCCCAAACCACGAAGCGTGACTGGGTCCACGGACCGTCCTAGCTTTCCGTGGTTTGGTTCAGAGAGGGGTAGCTCATAGTATGGGTGAGGAGACTACGTCTCAACTCACGAACCCTTCCACGGGGGGTGAGGTCAACAGTCCATACTGTACCCTCGTGGAATGGTACTGTGGCTAGGGACTTTGGGCGGTTCATGGAGGAAACCAAGTGTTGACTCACGACCCCAACTTTTGGGGCATGTGGCAACCTACGCCTCGTAGGTTGACACTTGTGGATGAGGCTATTTTTTACAGCTCTTAGAGCAGCCCCTTGGCTCTCATCAAGTACCGTTAGTGGGTCCTCATAGGAGTCATGCCTTGCCGTTTAGGCACTAGGACTTTAGTACTAAGTCAGGGAAGTTATTTTAAGACTCTCACCTTACGTTTTAACTTCCTTAGGATTTTACACTTCACGTTAGGATCTAGCTTAGGTCATTAGATGTACGGGGTGTTACATTATATCCCCCTTGGGAACATTCGTCGCCGAATGATGACCAAGACACCAAACTAAGTTAGAAACTATAGACTAACAACTCATTATACATGAATCATTAAAAATGTGCAAAACTCACAATTGCACTCTTCACAACTTGTACTTTTCAAAAGGAGGAAGCCTCAACTCCTTTTTACAACATGGCCAAAACAATGCAAGAAAGTAGGAACTACTTCAACTAACTCAATATGCATGCAACCCATCAATTCACATAAGCATGGGAGGAACTAACTTCTCCAACTCAAGTAAGCTCAACACAACATTATAGAGCGAACATGTCATCTCATCAACAAATCATTAAGCATGTTCATCATTTCATCTCATGGAGTCAAAAATGCAATAATCATACAAAATACAAATCAACATGAGGAATATGTACATCATGAAACCTCAATATATACTAAACATAAATTCTCACAAGAATATGCACAATATAGGGAAATCGTGGAAAATCAGACAACACACATGACTCCCAAAACGCATAAACTCAAGAGGAATTACTTACCCCAAGTTTGAATAGGAGTAGAAGGTAAAAGATGAGGATAACGGGACTTTATATCGGCCTCGGCCTCCCATGTAGCACCCTTAACTAAGTGATTCCTCCATAGAACTTTAACGGAAGCTACTTCTTTATTTCTCAACTTTTTCACTTCCCGGTCCAAAATCTCCACCGAGACCTCTTCATAAGAAAGGTTTTCATCAACTCCTAAACCTTCTAAAGGGAGGATGGCAACCGGATCACCAATAAACTTTTTTAGCATGGAAACATGAAACACTGGGTGAACCGGAGCCAACTCATTTGGCAAGTCCTCCTCATAAGCAACTTTCCTAATACGCTTCAAGATTTGGTATAGGCCCACAAACCGGGGACTAAGTTTCCTCTTCTTGCCAAACCTCATCACACCTTTCATAGGCAAGATTTTCAAGTAGGCCCAATAACCAACCTCAAATTCAAGATCATTTCTTCTATTGTCGGCATAGGACTTTTTCCCACATTGGGCCGTCTTCAACATTTCTCTAATGAGTCAAACTTTTTCAATGGCATCACAGACTAGTTCGAAACCAATTAGAGCAAACTCACCTACCTCAAACCACCCAACCGGAGATCTACACATTCTTCCATAAAGTGCTTCAAATGGAGCCATGGCAATGCTAGAGTGGTAACTATTGTTATGGGCACATTCTATCAAAGGAAGACGATCATCCCAGTTACCCTTGAAATCAATCACACTCACCCTCAACATGTCCTCTAAGGTTTGAATGGTCCGTTCCGCTTGGCCATCCATTTGAGGGTGGACGGCGGTACTAAGTTTAACATTGGTACCAAGTCCTTCTTGAAACGCCTTCCAAAAATGTGAAGTGAATTGAGTACCTCCATCTGATATGATGGACAAAGGAATCCCATGAAACTTCACTACCTCCTTGATGTACAACTTAGCATAGTCTTCTGCCGAGAAAGTAGTCTTGACGGGAAGGAAATGGGCTGATTTTGTCGTCCTATCAACAATGACCCAAATAGAATCGCGTTGCCTTCGAGTACGACGCAACCCCACAACAAAATCCATATTCACCTCCTCCCACTTCCAAGTGGGAATCTTTATATCTTGGAGCAAACCTCCCGGTTTCATGTGTTCAGCTTTGACTTGTTGATAATTCGGGCACTTCGACACAAATCCCTCTATATAATTCTTCATTCCATTCCACCAATAGACTTCCCCTAGGTCACAGTACATCTTGGTGGCTCCCGAATGAATAGAACATCGTGAACCATGAGTCTATTCTAGAATTTCCCCCCTCATACCATCAATATCCGGCACACACAACCTACCTTGGTACCTAAGCACCCCATCTCCCCCTTTGGAGAAAACCTCAATAGACTTTATTAAGAACCGACTCTTTCAATTCCATCAAAATAGGATAAAGATGTTGCTTAGACTTCACATCAACTACAAAGGATGTTTCGGAACTATGATGAACCACGAATCCACCCTTAGTGGAATCCACAAGTTGGACACCTAGACGGGCCAACCTATGCACATTACGAACCAATTCCTTCTTCTCATCTTCTACATGAGCCACACTACCCATGGACAATCTACTTAAGGCATCATCAACCATATTGGCTTTGCCGGGGTGGTAAAGGGCACTCATGTCATAATCCTTTAAAAGTTCTAGCTAACAACCTTCTTTGTCGTAGATTCAATTGTTTTTGGCTAAACGCATATTGAGGGCTCTTGTGGTCGGTAAACACATCTACATGCACCACATAGAGATAGTGTCTCCATATTTTCAAAGCAAACACCACCGCCACTAGTTCAAGATCATGAGTTGGATAATTCTTTTCATGTAACTTGAGTTGCCTTGAATCATAGGCAATCACTTTACCCCGTTGCATGAGGACACATCCCAAACCCACTTGATAAGGGCCACAATATACCACAAACCCATTGGTACCCTCCGGTAAGGTCAACACCGGTGTGGATATGAGTCTATTCTTCAATTTTTGGAAGCTTTTCTCACAAGCCTCCGACCACACAAACTTTGCTTTCTTTTGAGTTAAGGACGTTAATAGAGAGGCAATAGAGGAAAAACTCTCAACAAACCTCCTATAGTAACCGGCCAAACCCAAAAAGCTTCTAATATCGGTAGGAGCTAGAAGTCTAGGTCAACTCTTGACCACATCCGTCTTCTTAGGGTCAACCTCTATACCCATGCCCAACACAATATGACCAAGGAAAGCAACCGACCTTAGCGAAAACTCACACTTGCTAAACTTAGCATATAATTGGTGGTCTTTAAGGACTTGCAATACTATCCTCAAATGCTTCATATGATCACCCTCACTCCTCGAATAGATCAAAATATCCTCAATAAAGACAATCACAAACGAATCAAGATATTCCCTAAATACCCTATTCATTAGATCCATGAATGCCATCAGGGCATTTGTTAGACTAAAACACATGACTATGAATTCATAGTGACCATATCTTGTACAGAAGGCCATCTTAGAAATATCAACCTCTCTCACCCTATGTTGGTGGTAGCCCGACCTTAAGTCTTTCTTTGAAAAGTAACTCGGCCCTTCGAGTTTGTCAAACAAACCGTCAATTCTAGGGAGAAAGTACTTATTCTTTATAGTGAACTTGTTCAATTGGCAATAATCAATACACATCCTAAGGGACCCATCTTTCTTTTTTACAAACAATACCGGAGCACCCCATGGAGATATGCTTGGTTGAATGAAACCCTTGTCTAGCAAATCTTTGAGTGTTGCCTTTAATTCTTTTAATTCGGCCAGAGCCATCCGGTAAGGGGGAATTGATATGAGTTGAGTATCTGGCAAAAGATTAATTCCGAAGTCTATTTCCCATTTGGGAGGAATTCCGGGCAAGTCATCGGGAAAGACTTTTGGAAATTCCCTTACTACGGGGACCGACTCTAAAGGAGGAGTCTCGGACTCAATGTCCTTAACTCTTACAATATGGTAGATACAACCCTTAGAAATCATTTTACAAGCCTTTAGACATGAAATGAATTGACCTTTAGGGATTGAATTCCCCCCCCCTCCATTCCAAAATGGGCGCACTAGGAAATTGAAACTTTACTACCCGAGTTCTACTATCACTGGAAGCAAAAAAAGCATGCAACCAATCCATTCCCAAAATTACATCAAAATCAAGCATGTCTAATTCAACCAAATCTACCAAAGTGAATTTGTGAGAAAAAGAAATAGGACAACTCCTATACACTCTTTTAGCTATAACCAAATCACCTACCGGGGTAGACACTGAAAAAGGTTCTTTTAACTTTTCGGGAGACACTTCAAATTTCATAGCCAGAAAAGAAGTAACAAAAGATAAAGTGGCACCGGGGTCTAATAATGCATAAACCTCAATAGAAAATACTTGTAACATACCGGTAACAATGTCCGGGGACACCTCTTGATAACTTCTAGATTGGAGAGCATAGATGCGATTATTCTTGGGAACATTGACATTAGAATCACTTGGAGGAGCTTGGTTACCATCTTTGCCCTTAACCACACCAGTTGGACAATCTTTCACTTGATGTCCACTTTTGCCACATCCATAGCACACACCCATTCCGGCAAGACATTTCCCCTCATCTTTCTTACCACACTTGGCACATGAAGGTCTTTCCATGGATGATCTACCCCTATTGCCTCCTTGAGTCTTAAGGTTAAACACCCTATCCTTGTTGGGTCTTGGAGCATTGGAGGAGCCTTGGTTGGAAAACCTCATCTTGAACCTTGGTCAACTTTGACCCTCAAACTTACCCTTAGAAGAATTACCATCATCGAACCTTGTCCTATTTACGTCTCTACTCTTCTTCCTAATCCTTGATTCCTTAACTTGTTGAGCATAGACAATTTGACATGAAATATCCATATTGTCATGAAGCATATCTGCACGACATTCTTCCTCAATTGAATCGGACACACCCGTCATGAATCGGCTCATCTCATCTCTAGGATTAGACACCAAAGATGGGTCATATTTGGACAACTTAGTAAATTTCAAGGAGTATTCTTGGACACTCATACCTTCTTGGCAAAGGTTGATAAATTCCTCCACCTTTGCTTTCCTCTTTTCCCGTAGAAAGAACCTATCAAGAAATGCCTTTTTGAACACTTCCCAAGTTATGAGACCCGCTCTTATTGCCCTATTATCCTTCCATTGAGTAAACCATACTCGGGACACATCCTTCAATTGATACCCTGCTAGTTTGGCTTTCTCTATAGAGGTCACCCCCATAGCATCCACTATCTTGTAGACCTCTTCCAAAAACTCTTGTGGGTCTTCATTCATCTTGGAACCCAAGAAGATAAGAGGGTTCATCCTAGTAAAGTCTCTTAACCTTAAAGCCATGGTGCTTGCATTAGGATTCACTCGGGGCCCAACTTCCCTATTTGTTTGAGCCGTTATAGATTGTGCTTGAGTGGTGACGGCTTGAGTTTGAACCTTCATAATTTGAATCAATGTTTGGAGAGCCACCCTTATCTCCATATTCTTCATAGCTCCCTCATCATTAGGAACTTGAGGAACTTGAGGAACTTGAGGACCTTGGGGAGGAACTCTCTCATTCACCATCTCTTCTACCCTTCTTCTTAAGTTCGCCCTTCTTGTATTCATTTCCTATAATCACAAGAGAAGGGTTAGAAGAAAGGACTTCATAGAGTTAGAACTCCAAAGCACGACAAAAGAGTAATGAAATAAGGGAATGTTCCTAAACATCTTATAGCCTCTTATTCATAAGTGTGGCGCGCTTCACACTCATGAACAAAACTATACTAGACGTGGTACATGAGACATCAACTTAAATTTTATTCCCGAAACCTTATGCTCTGATACCATGTTTGTCACAACCCGGGAGTACCCACTAGACGTAACATGGCGTACTTGACCTCGAAGAGGTCTCATACAAACCTCTAGCATCATCATTACATAAGAGATAGAAAATAATGCGGAAATTTAAAACTTTTACAATAGAAGTTCAACTTCACTTTTCATAAAGGAAAATCATAGGAAATCTAGAGTTTTTCTCATATACTATCTAAAATATAGGAATACAAAGTTTCGGACTTAGCTCTTTACATCAATAAAAGTCACAACATGAGAAGTACAATAGAAACTAAGAAGTAGGAAATCCCATCCTTGAACTTGAGAACTCTCCACAACTTGGAGATAAGAAATCCAAGTCTTATCCAAAGGGAGAGTGAAAGTCACCTAGCCGGAACCTACACTCATTAAGATGTAGAAGGAAGAAGGGGTTAGCACATAATATGTACTAAGTATGGAAACATGCATAAAATCCTTAAATATGATAAAAATGACATTTTTATTTGAAAAGTATGCCTTTGTAAAGTTAGAAACCAACATCCATTTAAAATGTACAAGAGAAGCCATAATCACAATTACACTCATTACATGATAATATCAACACCTTAGAAACCTCTAAGGAACACTTGTGCAATGTATGGTTGGCCTCCCATAATACAAACCCTACTAAGTGTCCCCTTGAAGCTCCCTTGGTCATGCATCTTTAGACCTCATTAAAATCATTAGTCACCAATAAGGAAATAGTCATGAACATTACTTTCAATACAAGAAAAGTCATTCATAACAACTAACCATTCACGACACATGTATGCATTTGTATCTCATCACAATATAAAGGAACCATCCCACAACATCCTACTAAGTCCACTTGTGCAATGTGGAAGTGAAGTCCTACACCCCCACTCCTACTAATTAAACTCACCAAGTCGTCATAGTATAGTTCAAGTCTCATTCATTATCTTTCATTTAGGGAATAATAGCCATAACTGACATAGACCATGTGAGCTACATGGAATCCGGTGTCGTGTAACCCCACACCGAAATAAGTTGTCCTACTTGCCTAAGAGAGGACTAAATGTATTAGCGTCTCGGTAGATCCACTAGCTAAGTCCTATGTTGGCACATAGTTATGGGATAGGGAGATTGCTTCTAGAAACCTGCCATATTGCATTAATGGTGGGGCTTCCATCTCATGAGTTCCCTTTGGATGACATTCTCTATTGCATTGGTGGAAGGGCCTTTACCTCATTCTCCATATCCACTCGGTGCTAAGCATTATTTCCCAAATTATACATAATTAAGTCTTGAATTGCATTTACATGTGTGAAGGAATGCTTTATCCCTCATTCAATACAATCAATCAAAATAGCTCATAGATTCATTCAAGGTGAGAATGTACTTTCAACCTTAGAATCAACATTAGTATGTTAGTAGGACTTTCACATTACATTCATAGTGTTTTCATGAGAAATAAACTTTCAATCAACACAATACATCATCATCATCCTAGACTATTCATGCATCATCAAGTATAAGGGTAAGGAAAGAACAAGATTTCAACAATACCATACTTTATACATTAGTCATAGGAGATTTACTTTCTTGGTGAATCAATAGGTTATACACAACTTTCATCAATATGTACAAACCCTGGCGATTTACCCCTTTCAAGGTCATGAATCATGTCTCACAATTACACCTAAAGATACTAAAATATCCATGAACAAAACAAGATTCAATAACTAAATTCACATAGAAAGAATTCATATTAATCATCTTGCATCACTACACCCATCACAATACTTTAAATTGGGGTTATGTGGGTGTTAATGGGTTCAAGGGAAATTTTACAATGAAAATCACCATTAAACATCAAATCATCCATAATTTAATGCAATTAACATAATAAAATTGTTTTTAGGAAGAACCTATGGTTGGAATAGAAATCCTAGTTTTTTAACAAGTTACCAATTTCGAAATCAAGAGTTGAAGGGCCTCATAGAGAAAAATATTCCAGGAATCAAAGTCCCCATACCTTAATTGATGTTTTCCCATGAAAATGGAGTGAAAATCTTGGAGCTTGAACCCTAATCTTAAACTTCTTCTTTGTTCTTCAATGGAGTTTAGAGCGAGAATATTTTGAGAGGGAAGTGGGTTTGATTTTGAGTTTGTGAGTTATGAGAGTTAAAAGACTTGTTTAATACTTAAAAATAATTTAATATACTTAAAACAACTACAAATAACTATCCCCTACCCTAACTTAATTAATTTGTGATTTTACCAAACCACACCCACTTGGCCGAACCTAGACAGTCCACCAAGTCACGATCCACGGACCCCAAGCCATGTATCCTTGATGGGTCCATGGACCGTCATGGCTGTCCGTGGTTTGGTTCAGAGAGGGGTAGCTCATGGTATGGGTGAGGAGACTAAGTCTCAACTCACCAGACCCTTTCACGGGGCGTGAGTCGGTCCACGGACCGCACGGCACCTTCGTGGAATGGTACTGTGGCTAGGGACTTTGGGGGGTTCATGGAGGAAACCAAGTATTGACTCAAGACCCCCACCTATGGGGCGTGCGTCAACCTATGCCTCGTAGGTTGCCACTCGTGGATGAGCCTGTTTTGTACAACTTTTAGAGTAGCCCCTTGGCTATCATCAAGGACCCTTGGGGGTTCCTCATGGGAGCCATGCCTTGACGTTTAGGCACTAGTACCTTAGTACTAAGTTAGGGAAGTTATTTTACGACTCTCACATTACCTTTTGACTTCCTTAGGCTATTAGACTTCACGTTAGGCATTATATTAGGTCATTAGATGTACGGGGTGTTACAGATCTCGAGTTGGCAATGGTAGTATTCACCTTGAAAATATGGTAACACTATCTATGTGGTGGACATATAGATTTTTTCACCGATCACAAAAGTCTTTAGTATTTTTTCAATTGGAAAGAGGTTAATCTCAGATAGAGGAGATTGTTAGAGTTGCTCAAGGATTACGACATGAGTATCCTCTATCATCCAGGTAAGGCTATTGTTGTTCTTGAATCTTGGAGCAGGTTATCTATGGGAAGTAATGTTCATGCTGAGAAAGGCAGAAAGGAATTGGCTAAGGAAGTTCATAGACCTGCCCGATTAGGAGTCCGGTTATTGTATTCAGCGAACGTGGAGTCGTGGTGATGAATGGGGCTTAATCATCACTAGTGTCTGAAGAAAAGGAGAAAAAAGACCAAGACCCTGTTTTTCTTCAACTTAAGGCAAATATTCATAAGGAAAAGGTGATAGCTCCTGAACAAGGGGGAGATGGTGTCTTGAGATATCAAGGTATATTATTTGTACCCAAGGTGGATGACCTGCAAGAGAGAATCATGGAAGTAGCTCATAGTTCCAGATATTCAATCCATCTCAGTTCCACAAAGATGTATCGTGAGTTCAGAGAGGTGTATTGGTGGAGTAGTGTCATGCCCCGAAGCTACCCTCTTATCGTAACACAGGACCTAGGATCACGAGTGACCCAAAACTAACGCTGTGTCTGGCATATCATAAGCATACTGAAAGATAACTAAATAACAAGAACTATGCATAAGCTAAAATAGTGGATAACTAAAATTGGAGAATACCCAACTAATCTGAATAATCGAAACATACTAAGAGTTTAACAATAACTCAAAGATGAACTCAAAAATCCAAGCTGATTCTGCTACTATATCTAAAAAGCATCTAACTGAGTCAAGTTGCTGGGACATGCCCCCAAGCTAACTCTAACAAAACTGAAAACTGAATATAAAAGACTATAATGAAAATGATGTCTATTGTCCTCGAAGTATGAAGACTCACCACCAAAGTTGTTGAAATAAGGATCGAGAACTGATGTAAGCGCAATTTGGATGCTAAGTACCTAAACTTACATCATGAAAGGATGTAGCGCAGAGTATGCGTCAATACATGGAATGAACTGAGCATGCATGATATAAATACAAAGTTGAATAAACATATATAAGCTGGAACAAGGCATAACTGAGCAATATTGTAAACTAAGAAAAAATATAACTAATGAAAAGATAACTGAAAAGAGAAGCTGAATACAATGACCAAGTACTAATCATAAACATGACATGCTAAACTGAATATTGAAATATATACTGAAAACCTAGTCAAATGCGCTAAGAGTCTGACTGTAGGAGCTACTATTAATCGACGTAAAACCACATGAGCTAAACGTGGAATTCGATGTATACGCCCCATTAAGAGGACCCAATATACCTTGCCAGGGATATAAAGGTATGACTGGCATGATTGATGAGTCCTGGATGTGGAATCATTTAGGGCATTGATTATATAGATTTAGTGTCCTCAAATTCTTAATTTGTGCCATAAACTAATGTTAAATCCTTGATTTTCAGGTATATGGATTGAGGAACAAAGCAAGGACACTAACAGGCAAAAAGGAACAAAACAACCTGAAAAATTGAAGAAGGGTGAGCCTGAGAATAGCCAAGAGTAGTTGGTGAATCGCCGAGTGGCTCTCTGACAGCCTAAAGTTCCAGTGTACCAAGTCCCTAATGAAAGAAATCAAGTCAACGACAAAAAGGATCAATCAGAGAATCACCGGGTAGTTCCGTGAAGCAAAGATCGATCGCCCAAAGTTACAGACCTTCAGGATGCTGAATTCTAAGTTGAAAAGGCGATGAAAGAGAACTAAGGGTGGCTCGCCGAGTTGTTCGGCGAGCTCTACTTACTTTGCCGAGTAGCTATTCGTAGCTTATTTTTGGCGACTATAAATTAGATTTTGAACATTTTTAATGATGGACGAATTTTTCTTTTGTCTATTTTGAAAATCTTTTGAATATTAGGACATGGTTTAGAAAAGTTTTATCTAAAGTTTATTGTTAGTTTTTGAAGAACCTTATCGATTTAATTTGGAGATTTTGGAAGTGGGTTCCATAATTTCTTCAAATTAAGCATTGTAAAGACTAAATCTCTCTTACCCAGTTGATGGCTAATCCATTCGGTAATAGTTTTAACCCTTTTATGATGCTTGGCTAAAACCCCAATTTTTGGGGTGTGATCATGTGATTATGGGCTGAATTAGTTTATGGGTATTACTAATTCATAGTTTAAATGTTGTTTAAAAGTGAGTTTAATCATTAATTGTGGTTTAATTTATGAGTTGGAGTTGCAAATGCAACTCTACCTTTGTGTTCTTGGCTTGCTCGAGAGAGAGATGTTTTAGGACTAAAATTATTGATTGATAATTTGTGGGTATTGTGTTGATCTGGGTTTAACATGAGAGTGAATCCTCAACCCAATTCCACCCATCTAGCTCGAAAGAGTGGATGTATTAAGGTATTGATTGTTCTTCATTATCATGTCTGTCGATGTTCGAAAGAAATCACCTGATTCGGGGTAGTTCTTTGATAGAAAGTTATCTCCCTTATAGTGTAGCCTGCTCTCTGATATTTAGCTATTTACTTGTACATGCAATTACCCATATGCCTATATTTCCCTATAATCAATCACATCTCGAAAATCTATCTCCTTATTGTTATTTAGAAATGTTTATGACTGCTTGTAGTTGATAATTTCAAACCAAAACCCCCATTTGACATTCGTGTCACCCCTTTAATTTGATTAATGTCTTTTCTCGATAAATTCTATTCCTATGGCTAATTAGACTACATTCATACTTCTTAATTGAATTCTAAACATGTACCGCTCCCTATGGGATTCGACCCCAGCTCATTTAGTTGGATTTTATACTGATTTACGATAGTTGACACCTAGAATTGGATGAGTTGTGCTTGAAACGTTAAATAAAAATGGCGCCGCTGCCGGGGAGTGGTGTTGTTTGAAATTCTCTTTGTGAAGTTGAATTGTGTTCTTTTTAGTTATAGTTATATCTACTTATGAGCGTCAACGGGAGTAAAGGTAGCAAAGTGGGCCACCAAGATGACATTGGGTATCTCAATGATGTCAATGACCCTAACCAAGTGGGTGGTGTTGGTGGCATTCGTTTACCTCCAGATGAAAGAAACGTTGTATTTCACATCACAATCACCATGCTTTAGCTTTTACAACTAAAGGGTTTGTTTGGCGGGCTGGCTCATGAGGATCCCTATGAGCATATTAGGAATTTTGTTGATGTCTGCGGACTGTTCTTCTTTAAGAACATATCTCAATATTCGGTCTATCTGAGGTTGTTCCCATTTTCTATGATGGGAGAGACAAGCAAGCGATTGGCTGAGTTGCCAAGAAACTCCATCACTTCGTGGGATGAACTTATTACTGCATTCAAAGTGCAATTCTTTCCCCCTTCGAAGATGATGACTCTTCTGGATAACATCCAAAGCTTCAAATGCTTGGAAGGTGAGCCAATCCATGAGACTTGGCTATGGTTTAAAAAGATGGTGCTGCAATTCCCAACTGATGGACTGCTCGATAATGAACTTGCTGCAATATTTTTATAGAAGCCTCGATTCGATGAACAAGGGAGTGCTTGATCAACTTTCTTAGGGAGGTTTTATGCAATAGCATCCCAGCATCTTGATTGCATGACTAAAATTAATCGGGCATGGTATACTCGCGAGGACCAAGTCTCTCCTCTTAGTTATAAACTAACAAAGGAGTAGATCGAAAAGGATCATGAAAGAGACCAAAACATGGCAAACATGATGACCCGGCTGGACATCTTAGCCAAGATTGTCATGCGTACTGGTACAAGGAGTGTTAATGTTGTAGGTCTTGGTGGTGTAAACCCTGATGAGGCCAAATTTAAAGCATTTAACAATGAGGAAATGAACTTCCTAGCCAACTAAGGAGGAGGTTATCGTGCAAACTACCTAGGGCCCGGTGGGTTGTAATAGAGATGAGGGCTGGAGAAACCGTGATAGAGATTTACGTGATTGTAATGCCAATTAGAAGGAAAGAGAGGGGGAAAAGGATAGGTATGTTCCTCCCCCATGAACATCAAAAGCCCAAAGATTCTGAGGGTAGTCGTACGGAAGACATGTTTTCACGCATTCTCAACAACGTTGAAGGGTCCGATAAAGTTTTGAAAGAAATGAAAGTGGTTGTTTTGACTCTCAACCAGACGGTTACTTCTCACTCAGTCTCTATCAAGCAGTTGGATACCCAAATGGGTCAAATTTCGACACATCTAAACCCAAGACAACAAGGGGGATTGCCTAGTGATACTATGGCAAACCCCAAGAATGAATCTTGAATGGGTACTTGCGTCGTGCCATGGCGTTAACTAAGGCGTGTTTTGGGAGGCAACCCAAGTTTTTACTGCTTAAATTTTGGTTTTGAATAACCTCTGATCATTGTGCAGGTTGAAAAGTGGAGTGTGTTTTGAGAATATGCAGGTTGCAGAGCTAAGAGTCCGGTCAGCGACTCACCGAATAGGTCGGCGACTCGCCGAAGAGGTCGGCGAGCCCGACTTGGACCGCCATTGAATCCACAAAAATATGAGGTGGAAGTCTGTAAAACTTTGCGGCCTAATGGTTGAATCGTCGACTCACCGAACAGGTTAGAGAGCCCAATTTTGTTCACCGTTTGGATCCCCAAATTAACTGAAGGTCCTGTAAATCTTGGCGAGGTCAGTCACCACTCGGCGCATCATCGAGTGTTTTGGCGTGGTCGACTAATACCACTAAAAGGGCCACGAACCGAAAGGTTTTAAAAGGCCAAACAATTTAAAAATTAAAAATATTTCATATTCCCTCATTTCAAACCCCATACTCTCTCACTCGCATTCTAGATTTTCCATATTTTCCTATTTTTATTGTTTTTTGTTTTTGATCTAGTTCTTGGATTTGGATTACATTGCCGCCTAGCACATCAAACTCATCATTCGTCATTAAGTTGGTTTTATGAAACCTGAATTCTAGATTAGTAGTTGAACTCGATTGCCTTTGATAATTTTTTACTGATATGTGTTGGGCCTATGTTTGAATCGTATTTGATGTGTTGATTCACCTATTTCTTGTTTTGAAATTGTGCCTATTTTCTTAAAATGATGATTCCCCGAGTTTATGCGTTAAAATTGATCATAAATTGTTGGGTTGCGGTTATGTTATGCTGGGTCTGGTTGGGTGAAGTATGAGTACCCCCAAATTGTGCAAAATGACGTAATTTGCCCAATGACAGAGCTGTTGACGTCATTCTTAAGGGCAAAAGTCATCAAATTGCCAATCTTGGCCCAATTGGGGGAAGTCTAAGTACCCCGGAGGCATGGGTTGATTGGGTGTTGTATGAATTGCATAAGGTGTGTGTTTGATTTTGTTTTCAGGGGCTACAGGCTTGATTTTCGAATTTGGGGTTGAAGTTTGGCACGTTGGGCAATTAGGCGTGTTGAGTCGAGCTCACCGAGTTATTCGGCGGTTCACCAATGTCCCCCTAGATGGCCCTTCATTTCGTGATTTGGCGAGGTTAGAGTTTTTAACTTTCGGTGGGAAGCCTTAGCTCACCGAAAGGTTCCTTTGATTGCCCTTTCTGCGCTTCTAACCCCTAAAACACACTATTAATTTCGGCGGGCTACTCTGAGCTCGCAGAGTGATGTCGGTGATTCGCCGAACGGAGCTGCACATAACTGACCTGCTGATGACTCCACCATTTGGACTCATGCAGGGCTTTATTTGAATAGATTTAGTGTCCACAAATGCATATTTTGTACCAATAACTTATGTAAATCCTCAAATTTCAGGTATTTGGATTGTGAAACAAAGCATGGACACTATTGACCAAAAAGGAACAAGTATACCCTCTATTTTACTCCCCAAATATAGAGTTTTCTATTTTTTTCAAACAATCAACTCCAACCCAATTCTCTATTTTACTCTATTGAAATAATTTTTTTCTGTGTCATCAATATTATATTATTATTTCTATTTCATTTTTATTTTCTTATTTCGTAATATAAATAATTTCTTCTTTTTTTTAAATAATTACCCTATATAATTTTCATATAATATAAAGTTTTATTTTTTTTCAAATTCTTTATTTAATATAAAATTATATTTTATTCTAAATAACATAACTTGCAAGAAAATATTATATATATACATATTAATTGACAATTCAAATAAAAGTGAAATCACTAATGAAATACAATTACATAATCATTACATAAATACTTAACTTTTAAAATTATTGTGTTGCTCCCATAATAGCTCTATTAATGCATTATGGAGTTCAAAATGAGCATTTTTTGTGCATTCTTGTATTTAAATTAATATGTTATATATTATATTTTTAAATTAAAATTTCCTTCTTATCATTATAATTTTGTGCATTCTTCATAGAGAAAATATAATAATAATTTTAAATTATACCACTTAAAGTGAAAAAAAATTAAAATTGAAATGTTATTAATTCGAAACGAAAGTAGTATATATTAAATAATATATTTTTTTAAATTTTATATTATATTTAAAAAGAATTATGAATATTAGAGGTTTAATGAAGGGTTTTATATGATTTATCATATGCCAATTACAATATTATATAATAGAAATAATAATAAAATAATCTAGAAGTGAAATAGAGAGTATGAATAGTAGTTCTCCAAATTTTGGAACTACTATTCACCTCTCTATACATGAAGTATAGAGAGTGCTTGGAGAGCCTATTCTCTATTTTACTCTCTAAATATAGAGAGTAGAGAGTAAAATGGAGGTGGATTGGAGATGGTCTAATGAGACCTAATTGGGGACTTCTAAAATTGACCCTGTCAATTGGCCCCAGTTTGGTCAAGAAACTTATGCCCCAAAAATAGAGACAATCTAAGCCTTAAATCCGCCCCAAACAACTCATGCAATCAATAGGGACAATAAATCACTATCAAAGAAAAGAGAGAAGTCTTAGGGACAAGAAATTACCCAAAATGAGCCCCAACCGCAATATTAATAATCCCAACACGAAACTCCAGCAATTCCTATAACATTATACACCAAATGTGAGCTCAAACGAAGCTCTAGAGATCAAGAAATTTAACTTGGACAGTTTAATAATGAACTAATTTTTTGAATTTAACGACTAGTGATGGCCACTAAAGCGGTCTCTTTGGTCGCTTAAGCAACCCTGCTAAAGTGACACCCATACTGCTAGAGCGCCAAGGATCATGTTGAAGGTCCACTAAACAATCTCCTTAGCATCTTAAGTGACCACCTCTTAAGTGAGGCCAGGGTCGCTAAAGCAGCTACCCCTTAGTTGGCAAGCCTTTCTTGAGTGCCTATGGCTTAAACGGTGCCATGGGTGCTTGGGCGGTTGCACCAGCTCAGTGCACTAGCAAAAAGGGGCTAAGTCCCAATGGACTATGCTCTGGTGCTCGAGATTTTTTTGGAAACCTGTGCACATTAAAGAATTATGCTACCCAACAAAACTCAACATTTCAGACTCAGCTGAGATGTCAAAATTAATTCAAATAGAGGTTAGCTCCACCAAAAGTGGGTTCCACACCCAAGCTCCATTCTAAACAAAAATCCACAAGGTAGCTTGAAATGAAACCAGAAGCCTTGGACCATACCAAAGGTCCTTTAAGAAAAAACTCAATGTTTCAGAGTTAACAGTACCACCAGAATTGCATTCTAAGGCCCTCTAAATTTTTAACTGAAATCAACTATTCAAGTTTCAAAAGCTCCAAAATATGAAAACTTGTATAAAAACCAAACAATTGACCAGGTTATAAACTGTCAGTAGTATCAAGTCATAAATTACTTAGGGCTTCTATATGAAAAATCTAAACACGGAAAATAACTCAATAGAAGGAAAATGACCTAGAGGGTCCTTATATTAGCCTAATAATCTCTCTAATATCAAGCTTTGCATAGTCTCAAACTGTGAAAGTCAGATGAATAGTGGGCTGATTTTGTTGGCATATCAACAATTACCCAAATAGAGTCAAACTTATATCGCGATCGAGGTAACTTTGTAATAAAATTCATATTAATTGCCTCCCATTTCAACAAAGGAATGACTATCTCCTAGACTAGCCTAGTAGGATTTTAGTGCTCAACCCTTGCCTGCTAAAAGTTAGGACCATATGCCTTAAACTGGACAATGTCCTTCTTCATCTCATGCCACCAATAGATCTCTTTAATATCATGGTACATCTTTGTCAAACCTTGGTGAATAGAATGACAAGAAAGATGTGTCTTTTCCATAATCTAATGTCGAAGCCCTACAACATTTGAAACACACAATCAACCTCTATATTTGAGGACCCCATATCTTGCTATATCAAAGGCTAAGGACTCCTAATCATGAGCCTTTCCTATAAGTTTTTCTAAGTTAAAATCCTTCTACTACTATGTCTTTACCTTCACAATTAGAGATGATATGATTGTGTCCCGAACTTTGACCCCACTATCACATGCCTTTAATAATTTGAGTCCCAACCTAGCTAACTGATTAATTGTCGAGCTAGCTAATTCCTCTCAACACCTAAATAGGATAAAATACCTATGGATCGAGGGCATGGGTTACTAGATTCTCCTTCCCTAAATGATATACAATATCTACATTGTAGTATTTCAATAACTCAAGCCATTGACGCTATCACAAATTCAACTACTTCAGTGATATGTTGAAGTCTTTTATGATCTGTGAAGATGTCAACATGAACCTCGTAGAAAAAGTGTCTCTAGATCTTCAACACATGCAAAATTAAAGCCAACTCTAAATCCTGAATCTGAGTTCTTCTTATCCTCCCTCAACTACCTTGAATCATATATGATCACCTAACCATATTGCATCAGAATGAATCCTAACACAATACCACAAGAATCATAGTACACTTTATAGCCATTTGAGCCCTCTTGCAAAGCTAGAACTGGTGTTGATGTAAATGTGTCCTTTAACACTTTGAAACGATGCTCGCAATCCTTAGTCCATTGGAACTTAACTTCTTTTTTAGTCAGCTTTATTAATGATAATGAAAGTGAAGAAAATGACTCTACGAACCTTTTGTAGTGCCCAACTAACCGTAGGAAACTACAAACCTCTGTTAGAGTTATGGGCCTAAGCAAAGTCTTCACGGCCCTCAATCTTCTATGTATAAACCATAATGCTCACATATGATACAATATGGCCTAAGAAAACCATAGAGTTCAACCAGAACTTCACATAAAGTTCATAGTCTCAAAGAACTTGAAAGACTGTTCGCAAATGATCTACAAGCTATACAAAAATATCATAAATAAATGAAATCACAAATAGGTCTAGATACAAGTTGAATATACAATATATCAGGTCCATGAACACCGCTGGGACATAGTCCAATCCAAAAGACATCACCAAGTTCTCAAAGTGGCCATATTTGGTTTTAAAATTTGTCTTTGGAATTCCTTTTTCCCAAACTCATACCTGATGGTTCAGCGATCCCATATCAATCTTTGAGAGGTAGTTAGCACCTTGTAGCTGATCAAACAAGTCATTATCCTCATAAAGAGATACTTAATCTTAATAGTTACCTTATTCAGCGGTAGTTAATCTATTCTCATCCTCAGTAAGACATCTTTATTTCTTACAAATAATACTCGTGCACCCCATGGTGAAGCACTAGGCCTGAAAAAACTTTTGTCTAGCAAGTCTTTTAGTTGATCCTTCAACTTCTTTAGTTTAGTAGAAAACATTTTATAAGGAGGGTTATAGATGGATTGTGTACCAGGTAGTATATGAATAGCAAAATAGATTTCTTGTTTAGGGGATACCAGGAAGCTTGTCTGGAAATACGTGTGGAAACTCATTAACCACCAAAATAGACTAGAGAAGTGGTGGTTCTGCATCTATATCCCAAACTCAACCAAGATAATAAATACAACCATTAGTAATAATCCATCTTTCCTTAAGATAGGAAACAAACCTACCTTTTGGCGTTATTGTATTGCGTTTCCATTCCTTAAATGTCGCTTCATTCCCGAATTGCCTCTCCTAGAAAACGGAATCTAACGATCTTTGTCCAATCCTCAACATTATCATAAAAAGACATTATTCGGTCCATACTCATAACGATGTTGAAATTAACCATCTCTAACTTTACCTAGTCTATAGAGATATCAAATTCATGCCCCGTAGAAGGTGTTGATGAGGAAGAACCTACTACTGACTCAGTCAACAGACCCATACCCCAGGCTTCTGGTCATGAAGATCCTCCACCCATGTCCCTCGTGCCGACAAAAATAAAAACATGTGACCCCTGCCTGCATCTCTAAAAATGTATTTTACTATAAGTAGCACAATGTGGTGGGGTTGACCTAGCATGACCTAAACTCCTTTGATGTTGAGAGCCTGATGCTCGTTAACACTCACCTAGGCCTGACTATCCCCAAAAATCAAGTATACTACCTTGGAAATGCATAGTACAGGTCTTGGTGGCTTATTAAAATATTAGGGTTTGGGACAACCCTAAAACTCTCCATGTGAACCACCATCTCTAGTCCTCTTCTACCACTCTCTCTCGACCCTCTCACTTATATACTTCTAATGTTGATGCTCATGTATGCCCTATTCAAAGACCTGAATTTGTGAGATATCTATATTATGACTTAGTGCAACAGTAGTACAAGCATTGATATTGTCTGAATCAAGCCCTAACAAAAATCTACGCACCTTAAGATACATCATATCAACAAATTCTAGTGCATATCTAGACAATAAATAAAATCGCAGCCCATACTAATGGAAACTCATGTTGCCATTTCAGAGGTTCAAAAACTTATCTACCTTGCCACCCCAAATCTGTCGAGGCAAATAGTAATCTAGAAAAACTATTGTAAAGCTATCAAAAGTGAGTTGAGGTGCATCTTTCTCCTAGATCTCTCCCAACTATCGTACCATAATACTGCAATATCATGCAATTAAAATGTTGCTAACTCAATTGACTGAATCGTTGAGGCATGCATGACCCTGAAGATTCTAAGAATATGATTGACAAAGTGTTGAAGGTCCTCCATATGAATATCCCTGTAAACTATGGAGTTTTCAAGACTAGAAAATCATAAACTTTTGGGCCCTTGAGAAGGTCCGGCAAAATCTAGGGTAATTGGTTGGCGTTGTGCTACTAATTGTGCTAACATAGATTTTGCACTTTTAAAATCCTAATTAGACAAAATATGAGGAATTAAGGTGGTACTGCTGGTGGAGACGGGGTCTTGTTGCTCTTAGAGGCTTCGGAGGTGGTGGATAAGCTATAGGGGGCTGAAAAAACATCTCCCCCAGGGTCTCAAGAAGGGCTATCTCTACCGGTGGTACCTTTTCAGTACCCTCACTTGCAACTTTATCTAGCCTATGTCTAGCTGCGGTCTGTCTAGTGTTAGCCATCTCTCTATTAATACAAATATCAATTATAAGACCAAAAACTAAATCATTAAGACACAAATCTATAGCACGATTTGAGCAAAAAATAAGTGTAACCATTTTAAATGCCATGTAGCTTCCTGCTTATAGAATGTGGTGCACAGCACATTTATAAATAAGACTCTACTAGACATGGCTTACATACCCCCTAGGATAAGATGTTGCTCAGATACCATGTTTGTCACGTGCCAAACTCAAGGGACACTATTGGCACCTAATGCTAACACTTAGGCTTGAGCCGACCCTGTTGAACCATTTTCTAGTAGGGCATAGTATCCACACATAGTTAAGAAATCGAACAAGTAGATCTCAGCTTAAAAATGAGTTATTGGCTGGCAAGGCCCCTTTAACTATTGTATAAGGGAAAATACTAATCTTAATACGTCATATAAGAAATAGCCAGCTAATATACAAGTCATGTTTTGGTCATCGAGGCCACCATGATATCTAGGAAACATAAATGCTATATGGTCCGTCAAAGCCGCCATGATCTCAATATAGAAGCTAAAAATAGGTATATATCAAAACAATACATCAAACAACTAACAAACTTCTACCAACAAAAAAGCAAGGCCGAAATGTGAAATAACATGGCTATAAAACCCAACAGAGTAGTCTGCAAGCCTATAAGAGTAGTAGATCTTGGTCAGAAGAGGGCCCAATCTACGAAAAACTATATATAGCAAAATCTAACAAACCTCAAAACTCTAGCAGTTCCAAAAAAGGGCTAGCCAGCCGGATAAAAGTCAATTGTGTTACTAAGGAGGTATATTTAGGCATCTTTCACTACTTATGGCCATGAATGCATCACCCCTAAGCAATAGGGTGTTCATATGAAAAAAATTATCGAGTATGAAAGGCAATAAATTGACTGAGCAGGTATCATAATAATGAAAGTAATCAAGTAAGGATTTCAAGAGTAAGATAAGTGTACTGACCTACTCCTGAATCTAAGAATACCAAAAATAATCAAACAACAACTTGACTAAGCCCTCATAAGCTCATCAGATACAAACAATAAATAAGTCTATCAACCCAGGCCTCTATAATCCTTGAAGGTTACAATTGAGTCTATATACCCATGTCGGTAGTCCCCTAGCCCTATGGAATTTCCCTAGCCCTCTTAGGTTACAATATATTCCCATAGGAAACACACCTCTTAGGAATCAATATAGACCTATAGGAAAATCATAGGCCTCTTAGACATTTATGTGTCAGTATTTAATGGCACATATGATGTTATAACTGGGAATAATTGTGCGTATTTAAGTAACAACAATGTCTTTTGATCGTTTTCTCATTGTGTTGGTCAAGACATTAGCCAAAGAGAGAATGTCACGACCCAAGGGTACCCCCTAGATGTAACAAGGCACATAGAACCCCAAAAGGCACCATGTAAGCCACTTAGAATATCATAACATAAATCATTAGAAAAATAAGAGTAAAAATGCATGTAAGTCCAAAAATCTTTATAGAGAAAAGCAGAAGTCTAGACTTGTTTCAATTAGCGGTCTATTACAATACTTGAGTCAAAATAGGGTCACAGCCCAAAACAACATAATCTGAAAGTGAAAGTACAAGAATGAAACTACAATGATAGTATCCCATCCTCGAATCATGAGGACTCACCACGAGCAAGGAGAAGTGAGAAAATCCAAGATCTAGCCACAATGGGGACCACCTTGAGAACCGGACCCTACACTTGGGAAAATGTAGGAAACTATGGGTTAGTACAAAAATGCACTAAGTATGATAGTCATGCACAAAATCATGAAACATGCTAAAAGGGACATTTTAGTTGAATGCATGCCATTTACTAGTTTAAAGCACCATTTTGAAGATAATGGAAAAGCATAAGTCATAAGCATAATCAACACATAGATCACCATAACATAATGGGAACATGCCATAAATACCCTCAAAGCATACTTGTGCAATGCATGAATAAGATCCCATAATCCCACCCGCACTAAGTCAAGCTTCTTGAGTAACTATAGTTCATATTTCATATTCTTGTTCATACTATCATAAAGGGAGATTATCCTTAACCGACATAGACCATGTGAGCTTACCATGGAATCCGATGTCTACCCCACACCGAAAAGGGGTTGTCCTACTTGCCTAAGGTAGAACCATACTCTTAGCTTAGGTGGATCCACTAGCTAAAGAC
>JAJOOF010007377.1:0-35424 GCA_029582545.1 Solanum lignicaule | reverse complement strand
GATACGGTTGCTCTAAAATTTGGGTTAGACCCATCTCCCACTCAATTTGACCCCCTAAACAAGAATATGAAGTCGGATTTTCGAAAAACAAAACGGATTTTTTTATATATAGCTAAACAAGTTTCCGGTAACTTCCGAAGCACATTTTTAAGAACTTTTTGGGTCATTTCATTGTAGAATCAAGGTATTCTAGTATTCACCTATGGAGTCCTTTCCTCCATAGGGTTCGTAAATTCTTTCTCCAATTTTTTAACTTAGAGTCTCCAATTGAAGTTAGGGTTTGATTCAATCTCATAGGTTCTTTTTAATTATTATCCAATTGATTGTTTCACGTCTTTTTATACATGAATTGAGATAATTTCATGTTTTTAAGTTGAATTCTAAGGAGCCAATGCATGATCCATGATTTTTAGGTTTTGATCACATGATGGAGTTCATGAATTATGAAAGATGAATTTATGAAGATATGCATGCTTCTTTATGAAATTGATATACATGGTTTAAGGTTGCTTTGAGGGTAAAGCATCGATGTTTTTGTGGTTGCGAGAGGAGTTCTCACATGCTACTCAAAATATGATTGTGAAAGGGTTTTCTCACAAAAATGATTCATAAGGTTGAAAGGTTTTCTAACCTAAGTTGAATCAAGACTAAGGAGCTATTCTAATGAACTCTAGCTTCGATTGGTTACTTAATTGTATCTTTCCATGGATAATAAGATGAATATGATTAATGACTATTCCATGGGATTTATGCTTAGCACCGAGTGGACTAGCAACGATTACCCCTGTCTCATAACTATGTGCCACCATAGGTTGTCTTAGATAGACATTAGCTAGTAGATAAACTTTATCTCAAGACTCATGATCCTTAGCTTGGCAAGTAAGACAATCTATTTTTAGTGTGGGATAGACACTGGATTCCATGTTATAGCTCACATGGTCTATATCTGTTAAATATAAAATTCACAGAATAATGAACTATGGTTACTTTCTAAAAGTATTTCATATGTGTTCTAAATATGTTTATCTTACATTGACCATGATAATACCTTATGTTTTCTAACATGTTATCTTATGATTTAGCTTGGTCATTGCATTTCATGTAAAGTTCGTTTTAGCATGATTTCATAACTCTTATGCATTGCTATCATACTTAGTACATTCCATCTACTAATTCATACTTGTGCCTACATTATTTCACTAATGTAGGGTCTGACGCTCCTATTCCGCACACTGATGGCTAGATTGATCCTTTGAGCTTATGGAGAGGTTGGTGAGTCCTCATGTTATGAAGACCGAGACTCTTTTATTGCTTTATGTCATATTCGTTGAAGATTCATATGTGATGTATGGGTTACATCCCAATCACTTTTTGTATGATGTATTAGATGGCTATGAGACTTATGTTAGACTTCCACTTTTGTCAACTCTCAAATATATAGGACTATCTTTTGAATTCTTTAAATTTCATTATCTTGTATGATGTATTCTAAGTGGGTTGTTTAAGGCCTCTCGGGTTCTTATACGCCATGTCACGTTTAGGGTGTACTTTGGGTCGTAACATACACCCAACCTTATTCAACTAGTAGAAGACTATGTATCTGTAGACAATATCAAATATTACTATTGATACATAAACACTAATGTTTTATAACAAAATTAGTTTGTATCATATTCATAGTTATGTAACTGTGTTATGTGTATAACATAGTTATGCATCAGATGTTCTGATATATCACATGTTAAAGATATGCAATGTTATTTTATAAATAAATCAGTGTATATCTTATTCATAATTTTTTGTGTATATGATACACAACTATATAAAATTGTTGACTTTTTTTTAAATCTGTTACGATTTGGGAGGGATTTGAGAGAAGAAAATTTGAAATTTGAATTGTTTGCAGCTGTTATTTAAGAGAGATTGACATCAATTTGATTTGCATGATTCGGGGAATTAATATTTAATTTTATATTTACTCTCAACAAGCTTGTTGTATAATGTATCCAATGTCATTTATCCAGAAGAATGAGATGTATCCGAATTGCAGCAATTTTAGGGGATTTTTGTAAATTGGAAAAGAGTAGGGATAGGATATAATTTCCTCATTACACTATGGAATTCCTAAATTTTTTAGTTTATATATATATATATATATATATATATATATATCTTTTTATTTTAATGTTTTAATTAAGGTGGACAAAGATATACAGTAAACTGAGTAGAATACCATCATTATAGGGTAAATATAAAAAATTAATGTCAAACAACAAAGTTTATGATGACTGATGAGGGGTCATTTAGTGGTCGGGGTGGAATGTAAGAGAGAGCCCTTTGACTATATATATTTATATATTAGAGACCTAGGCAAGAATTCTTCCTGGACAATATACAATGGGCTAATTTCGATTTCATTTTTCATTTTCTCTCTATTGACTAATATATAGTAAGTATTACTCTGCATGCTTCTCTTATACTTATTTCAAAGCTTAATATGTAACTTAATAAAAACAAGTATATAATTTTTCAGGTAATATTCATGGAGATCATAACATCATCTTCTATGGTGATCAGTGAAGAGACATTGAAGTTACAAGCAGAAAAAATATGGAAACTTGTAATACTTATGTCACGACCTAGACTGTCATGAGTGACTCTATAACACCTCAAAAATCAAAACTAAGATTGAACAAGAGAGAAGGGCAAACTAAGGAGGGGGTCCACATGTCGTGAAGAGGACCACGACCCATCACCCTGCTCGTAGTCATGCACCCAGCAAAAGGTGAAAGACCATGGACCACGAAACGGTCCGTGGAGCTTCAAACGATCCTTGAAGTGACCCATAAGAGGGATATAGAACGAACATGGCTACAGTGAAGTACCATGGGCCACTAGACGGTCCATGGATCTTCACACGAGCCTTGAGGTGGCTCATCAAAGAGGCTTGATAGACTTTAAGGTTTGGGTGAACTTCAAACGATCATATCTTTCAGTAAAAAATGAATTAGGTGGCCCACAACCTATCATATTAATGGTGTTTGAGTCCTTTATCCAATGCCACATTATTTTCCGAATTCCAAGCCTGGAGTAAAAAGTTATGCTCATTTTATTGAAGCCCTGTCAGGCTAAGCATTTTCACTACCCCCTTGACGGGCCGTGGTGCTCATGACGGGCCGTGGTGCTCATGACGGCCCGCGAAGCCTGTCTTGAAGTCAATTTGTCAGTTTTTATGTGAGACCCCAAAGTCACAGGTTAAGCACAATAGATGTCTAACGGTTCGTGGGGCTCCACACAAATAGTGAAGTCGCTCATGAAGGAGACTTGTTAGACTTAGAGTTTAGGGTCGACTTCAAATTCCCATTTCTTTCAGCATAAAATGAATTAAGTGGCCCATCACCTATCAAATTATAGATAATTGAGTCCTCTTTCGAATGCCACAAAGTTTGCTAAAATACAAGCTCGAAGTAAAAATTTATGCCCATTTTAGTGAAGCCCTATTGGGCAGAGAATTTTCATGACCTGCTTGAAGGGCCTTGGTCAACATGACGGCCTGTGAAGCCTGTCTTGATGCCACTTCAAAAGAATTTATGTCGGGGACACATTAGTCTTTTCCCGTATGCATTGGGCACTTAAATCATGCCATTTAATATTTAAACTACGTCATTTTACTCAGTCTAAGCTTAGTAAACTGGTCAAAAACTACCTAAAACCCTCATTCACCTAAAATCACCAAAATTAGAACGCGAAAAAGAAAAAGAGGCACCAGTTTCTTTCAAGAACAAGTATTAATGTTCTTCAAGTTTCATCCCCAAAATCCGAAGGATTTCTTCGTAGATTCCGTCACTAGGTATGTGGGATTTCACTTGTGGATTCCCTTCATCTGTTATGTCCCTAGAATTCAATCAGCTCCTTGATTCTCTATATATTGTTTAGACCTAGGGTTTTTAAAACCCTAGAGATTTTTGTGATTTCTCTATTGTAATATCCTTAATTGAAATAGCATGTTTCTTGGAAAATATGCTTAATTCCTTGTATAAAACTCAGAACCCTAGTTTGTGTGAATTATATTAGTTCATGAATTATACTTGCTAGATCAGTTAAATAGAACATCATGCTCCAGATTTGACAAGTCATATTCTCAGTATATAAATGTTGCATTCCCAGTTAGCATGTCAATATTTTGAGCTATTCAATAATTAGTGCATTTTAGCTTCATATGTATTCAGTTATGAGTAGACTTAGCACCTCCTTGGACTAGGGTTCAATGTACCCTCATAGTCCTAGAACTGTGTGCCCGCGTAGAATTAGAAGTCCCATCTGTTAGGCATCAGATATCATGCTAGTCATGCCTTTATACTCGTGAAAAGGTATATTGGGTCCTCTAGATGTGGCGTATACATCAGATTCCATGTTTAGCTCACTTGGTTTATGTTGGTTAATAGTAGCTCCCACAATCAGGCTCTTGGTGCATTTGACCAGGTTTTCAGCATTTATATCATGATACAGTTCATTATGTTATCTTCATAATTAGTACTTGGTCATTGCATTCAATTTAGTTTTTCAGTTATATTTCAGTATGTATATCTCTACTCAGATTAAATCATTGCTCAGTTATGTATTGTTCAGCTTATATATCTTTTGTTCAGCTTAATATCTATATATTGCATGCTTAGTATATTCAAAGTACTGACACATACTTTGCGCTACATCCTTTTATGATATACGTTCAGGTACTCAGCATCCAGATCACACTTAAATCGATTCTTGGTTTGCATCCAACAGCTTCTGTGGTGAGTCCTCATATACTGAGGACAATAGCTAGCCGGGGCATGTCCCAGCAACTCAACTCAGTTAGAGGCTTTTCAAACATAGTAGTAGATTCAACTTGAGTTGTTAAGTGATTTTTCAGTTATCAATAAACTCAGTATGTTTTCCATATTCAGACTAGTTGGGTTTTTCCCCATTTTTAAATATTCATTGTTTTAGCTTCCGCATAGTACATGTTTTATTTAGCTATTTTTCAGTCTGTTCATGATATGCCAGATTTAGGGTTAGCTTGGGGTCACTCGTGATCCTAGGTCCCGTGTCACATCAAGGCGGGTAGCCTCGGGGCGTGACAATCTTGATATTAGAGCATTAGGTTCAATAGTTCTAGGATGTTTGAAAGCCGCATTAATTAGAGTCTCTTCCATAGGTGTGAAGTGCGCCACTTCTATGAGGGGAGGTTACAAAGTGTTTCAAGAAAAAATATTACTTTCTTTGCTATTCTTATCGTGCGTGAGATATGATCTGATTTCTCCTTTCTAATCCATCGTTATGCCTTTCAGATCATGCCTCCTCGTAGAGCTAACACATAGAATGTTAATGCATGCAATTCTAATACAGTTCCTCTAGTCCCGAACTATGAGGTTACAAATGCAGAATTTTGGTATGCGATCCAGCTCTTGGCTCAGAGTGTGGCCAATCAAAATAATCATCACGCTCCAGCTGCAGCTAGGGTTCGAGACTTAGTTCGAATGAATCCGCCTGAGTTTCTAGGGCCGAAGGTTGGTTGGATGAGGTTATGAAGATTCTTGGAGTAATGCAAGTGACTGGTAATGAGTGTGTTGAGTTAGCATCCTATCAACTCAAGGATGTAGCTCCTATTTGGTTCATGCAGAGGAAGGAAAACAGCGGTGAGAATACAGCTCCTATGACTTGGGATTGTTTTGCTGGAGCTTTTCTAGACCAGTTCTTCCTAAGAGAGTTGAGAGAAGCTAAGGTACATGAATTTATGAACTTAAAGCAGGGTTCAATGTCGATCGAGAGTATGGGCTGAAGTTCACCCAGCTCACCAGGTATCCTCCACACATGGTTACCGATTAAAGGGCAAAAATGAGTAAGTTCTTGTTTGGGGTATCCGATCTGGTGAAGACCGATTGCATGAATGCTATGCTTCTAGGGGATATGGATACCAGACTAATGACGCATGCTCAGTAGGTTGAGGGAGATAAGCTTAGGGAAATGGCTAAGGACAACAAGAAGGCTAGAATAGGAAATTATGAATACTCTCAGCAGAGATCGAGTGGGGGAAATATCTCACAGTCTCAACATAGTTTTACAGCCCTAGCACCTTCATCAACTAGTGCTACAGCTCCAAGGTTTTGATAGGATCATAAAGGTAGGGCATTAGGCTTTAAGTCTCAGGGGAGTACTTCAGGTAACAAGACTTTCCCAACTGGTCCAAAGTGTGGTAAGAACCATCCAGGTGAGTGTCTTGAAGGATTGCTCTTCTTCCAGGCAGGGGCAAGGAGAGAACAGCAATAGGGCTCACTCTAGTGCTCCCACTGCCCCAACAAGTCGCCCAACTAAGCAGGGTGCTTCGTCTCATACAAGTGGCGGTCAGCGCCAGAATAAGTTGTATGCTCTCAAGGCTCGCTAGGACCAGGAAGGTTCTTCTGATATGGTCACAGGTACGTTACAAGTCTTTCATTTAGATGTTTATGTGTCTTTAGATCTATGGGCTACACTATCTTTTGTAACTCCCTATATAGCAGTAAACGTCGGTGTTAGTCCAAAAACTCTGTCAGATGCCTTCTCCGTCTCTACTCCAGTTGGTGACCCAGTTATAGCTAGATAGGTATACAAAATTTGCCCTATCATAGTCTCTCAGAAAGTGACCTCAGCAGACCTTGTAGAGTTAGAAATGGTAGATTTTGATATCATTCTAGGCACAGATTAGTTACATTTCTATTATGCCTAAGACGATTGTAGAACTAGGATCGTTTGATTTAAATTTCCAAATAAGTCAGTCTTAGAATCGAAGGGTAGTATCTTAGTCCCTATAGGTCGATTCATCTCTTACCTTAAGGTCAGAAAAATGAAATCCAAATGATATATCTATCATCTTGTTTAGGTTAAGGATTCAAACTTCGAAACCCCAACTATTGAGTCAATCACAGTAGTAAATGAGTTTCCAAAACTGTTCCTAGAAGACCTTCCCAGAGTTCCTCTCGAAAGGGAAATCATCTTCAGAATAGATCTCCTTCCAAATACCTACCCTATTTCGATTCCTCCTTACATAATGCCTCCAGTCGAGCTTATGGAATTGAAAGAGCAGTTGAAAGATCTTCTAGAGAAGGGCTTTATCAGACCCAATATCTCTCTATGAGGTGCTCCATTGTTTTTCATGAAAAAGAAAGATGGTTCTCTTAGGATATGCACTGACTATCGGTAGTTGAACAAAGTAACAATCAAGAACAAATATCCTATCACTAGGATTGATGACTTGTTCGACCAACTTCAGGGTGCTAGTTGCTTTTCTAAGATAGACTTCAGATGTGACTATCACAAGCTCAGAGTTAGAGATACTGCCATTCTAAAGAAAACTTTCAGAACTCGGTATGGTCATTATGAATTTGTAGTTATCTCTTTTGGACTAATAAATTTTCATGTAGCTTTCATGGACTTGATGAACAAGGTGTTCAAACATTATTTGGACTTGTTCATTATCGTCTTTATTGATGATATCCTTATTTATTCTCTGAGTGAGGGGGAGAATATGACTCATCTGAGATTTGTTTTTCAAACTCTCAAACATCACCAACTATTCACTAAGTTCAACAAATGTGAATTTTGGTTACAATCAGTCGCTTTCCTTGTTCATGTGGTATCAAATGAAGGGATTCAAGTCGATTCTAAGAAAATTAAGGCAGTAAAACAATGGCCCAGACGCACCTCTCAAACAAATATTAGAAGTTTCTTAGGTTTGGCCGATTATTATAGGAGATTTGTTGAAGGATTTCATCCATATCATCCCCATTGACGATGTTGACTCAGAAGAAGGTCAAGTTTCAGTGGTCTGATGATTGTGAGAAAAACTTAGCAGAACTGAAAACTAGGTTGACTATAGCTCTTGTCTTGACTTTACCAGATGGTTCAGATGGTTATGTGATTTAATGTGATGAATGCAGGGTTGGCCTAGGTTGTGTGTTGATGCAGCAAGGTAAGTTCATAACTAATTCTTGTAGACATCTTAAGGTTAATGAGAAGAACTATCTCACTCATGACCTCAAACTTGTAGCCATAGTATTTTCCCTAATGATTTGGGACATTACTTGTATGGTGTTCATGTTGATATGTTCACAGATCATAAGAGCCTCCAGTGTGTGTTAACCCAGAAAGAGTTGAATCTTAGTCAGAAGATATGACTTGAATTCCTCAAGGACTATGACATGAATGTGAATTACCATCCTGGTAACTCTAATGTAGTGGTTGATGCTCTCAGCAGACTGTCTATTGGTAGTGTCGCACATGTTTTGGAAGAAAAGAAAGAGTTAGCCAAAGATGTTCATCGACTTTCTCGCTTAGGAGTTTGCCTTACGAACACATCAGATGGTGGTGTGATAGTTCAGAATGGGTCAGAATCTTCATTCGTAGTGGAGGTTAAGGAAAAACAAGGTAGTGATCCTATATTACTTCAGTTGAAAGGTGCAATTCATCAGCAGAAGGTTGAGGTTTTCTCCCAAGGGGGAGATGGTGTGCTTCGCTACCAGGGTCGCTTATGTGTTCCTAATATGGGTGAGTTGAGCAAATAGATTGTTAAAGAATCCCATGATTCCAGATATTCCACTCATCTGAATTCCACTAAGATGTACCGTGATCTACGGGAAGTGTTTTGGTGGAACGGCATGAAGAGAAACATCACAAATTTGGTGGCTAAGTTTCCAAACTGTCAATAGTTTAAGGTAGAACATCAGAAACCAAGATGTATGACTCAAGAGATTAACATTTCTACATGGAATTGGGAATTGATAAACATGGACTTCATTACGGATTTACCACGTATTCACAGAGAACATGACTCCATTTGGGTGACAGTGGATATCACTAAGTCCGGTCACTTCTTGGCTGTCAAGACTATAGATTCAGCGCAGAACTACGCAAAACTCTACATCAATGAGATAGTCATGTTACATGGGGTTCCCTTGTCTATCATCTCATATAGAGGTCCTTTCTTTACCTCTCATTTATGGAAATCATTTTAGAAAGGTCTTGGTACTCATGTTAATTTGCGTATGACATTTCATCCACAAAAGCATGGTCAGGCAGAGTGTATGATTCAGACCTTATAAAACATTTTGAGATGTTGCATGATCTATTTCAAGGGTAGTTGGGATGATCGCCTACCTGTCATAGAGTTCGCCTATAATAGTACTTACATTCCAGTATTCAGATGACCCCTTATGAGGCACTATATGGGCGTAGATGCAGGTCTCTAATTGGTTGATTTAAAATAGGTTAAGTAGCCTTGATTGGGCCAGATTCAGTTCATGAGGCAATGGAGAAAGTTCAACTCATCAGAGATATACTAACGACAACCCAGAGTTGTCATAAGTCCTACGTAAATGTGAGGAGAAGGGACTTAGAGTTTGAAATTTATGATTGGGTTTTCCTGAAAGTGTCACCTATAAAAGGGGTGATGAGATTTGGCAGGAAAGAGAAGCTCAACCCTAGATATGATGGTCCTTACAGAATCTTGATAAAGGAAGTTAGAGTTGCCCGCAAAACTAACAACGATTCATCCAGTCTTTCAGATTTACTTGTTAAAGAAGTATGGTGACCTGACATCAATAGTACCATTAGAGAAAGTGGGTGTGAAAGATAGTCTCACTGATGAAGAAGTTCTAGTTGATATTATTAACCGTTTAGTTCACAGGTTGAGAAATGTAATACCCTAGAAACTAGTAGACCTAACTAGAGCCACAAGCTAGGGATCTAGAGTTTGATGTATGTGGATTAGAGTCATAGATGAGACTTCCTGTACTTAAAATGAGGGGTTTAAGGGTTGAACATCAAGGAACGTGTTACACCTCATAATTTAGAAGACTACCTAAGGTTTGGTATGGGTTTGCAAGGGCAAGTAACAAGGCAAGGGGGCAAAGCCTAAGCCAAAGGCCAAGGCTACCCAACCTTGGCCATGCACTGCCTAGGGTTCACAACCACCTTTGAGACCAGTGGTCTTGACCACTGTCCGTGAAGACCCCTTAGTTTTGTGAGAGGTCAAGGCATGAGGGTTAGCTACTGTCCAAGGGACTACGAGCCACTTCACGACCAGTGCTCATGACCACGTCTAGTGGACTTTCCTTGGTTTTGAGAAAGTTTGGAAAGTTGAGGGGATCCACTGGTCGAGGGACCACGGGCCGTGGTGCCCTTGACGGCTCGTGAAAGAGGGCGTGGCCCTTGACAAGGGGGTGCCTAGTGAGGGGTCATTTAGTAATTTCTTTTTTAAATAGTTTTAAGTGAGGGCAATTTTATATGAGTTTTATTCACCTATTTAAGGTATTTTAAGTCATTAGCCTCCCATTTTAAGTAACTTTTCACAAGACCCAAATCAAATCCCCAAATTAGTCTTCTATCAATATTTCTCTCCCTAGAAAACCCAAGAAGAAGAAAAAGAAGAAGATATAGCTTGAAGGTTAGACCAAGAACAACCTCCATTGTTGAAAATTTGTTTTAGGGCTTTGATTAATGGTATGTTTTGCTTTTAATCTATGGGTTCTTCCACCCATAGAGCCCCCTTAGTAATCCCCCAATTCTAGATAAAAAACCCAAATCTAGCTAGGGTTCTTCTTACATTGTGGCTAGGGTTTGGGTATGATTCCAATCTAGTGGACAATACCTAATTATAGTTGGGTTAAATTTTTTTAGTGATATTATGATGAATTTAAGTGATTTAAATGGTAAACCCTAGTCTAAATTGATGAATGTGATATTTGTGGGTTTATGCCATTAGAGGTGAAATTGAAGGTTCATGAGTGTTCTTTCTAAATCAACGTCATGTGTAGTAATTGTTGAAAGTTAGGAACATATAATCATGAATTGAACTAGACCTTATTTAATATGATTGATCTTGACTTGTGAAGTTGGAATTGAACCTTTAAGGTGAATTGTGGCTAAAATGACCTAGTAATGAATAATGTGATTGAATGCCATATAACTTAGGTTCATAATATGCTTTGATATTGTAGAATTATCAAGAGTGAAGACTCATAGTCATGAAGTTTAATCACTAGGGTTTTGACAGTAAAGCCAATGTGATGAACTAAAAGTACTAAGGCTTTGAGGGTAAAGTCTAAAATGGAATAGAAGTCTAATAGGTTGAATTGTGGTGAAAGGCCTATACGCACCTAACCTATCTTATGAATGCTTGAAAGTTGAAAGTAATAGATGAACATTGATTGATTGTCGAGGGGATCCTTCCATGAAATATGAGTGTTCAACAAGACTAAATAAGTAAACCTTGGGGTGTATGCTTGGCTCCAAGTGGATATTGATAATGATATGGAGTGTCACACAAGAAAGGGTCCAGGCTCCAAGTAGAAAGGAGAACCACACCGAATTGATGTGAGGATTATCCAAGAAAAAGGGGGAAACTCTTACGTAGTAGAGTGTGGGTTTTCCCAAAGTTAGATCTCATGATATGGGAGCCTTCACATAGTTGAGTTAAGCTTTCTAGTAGCAATCTCCATATCGTATAAAATAAGACATGCTTGAGAAGAATCTCATAGTATTCAAAAAGCATAATGAACTACGACTTACTTAATGAAGTAACTCATATTGTTCAAGAGTGTAAATGGACTTAGATATGCTTAAGTTGGTATCTCATAGGGTCCATGTAAAGAAGGAACATATACATACTTAAAGGAGTAACTCATAGTGTTCAAAGTATTATTGGATCTAGACACGCTTAAGTAAGTATCTCATAGTATCCATGCTAATAGTGAACTTTGACATACCAAAGGCAGTATCTCATATGATTCAACCTAATAATGAACTAAGATGTGCTTAAGATAGGACCTCGTAGTGTTCTAAACTTAAAAAGAGAAACTAGGTTCCAAATCAAGAAGTATTAGTATGAGGATCTAAAAGTAGTACTTAGCATGAGTAGTATTATGGGGTGCTATTCATACATTGCACAGGTATTACTTAAGGCTACTAAAGAAGAGGTTTGAGATAGGATTGTGCTATAGTTGCCTTCCTTGCTATAAGTGACTAAATGTGAGAGATTCCCTTGGTTATGAAAGTTAAGTTAGTAATGAGGCCAAATGAGGGTGGATATGACAAGGATGACTTAAAGGTTATGCTTAGTTTGAAGGGTAGTATGGGATGCCTTTTATGCATTGCAAAAGTGTGTTTTGAGGTTACCTAGGAGTATGGTACCCTTATGATATAAAAGCTTAGAGACTTAACCATGTACATAGACTATGATTAAGATGACCAAAAAGGGATACTTAGCTTGGGTGGTATTATGGGATGCTATTCATGCTTTAAACATGTATGCTATTAAGGTTACTTGAGAATGGTGCTATTATGGTGTACATGACTAAGAGTCAATTTTGCTTATGTGATTATGAATTATCTCCTATGCTCATTAACTATGTCTTATGTTGACGTGTGATGATATGATGCTTGTGTTGCAGATTATGCTATGATTATATTATTATCCCTTATGCTTATGTCTTATGTTGACTAACCATTTTGAGATGCTCTTATGATGTAGTGCTAGCTTTCATACTTGGTACGTTTTGTACTAACGCATACTGTGTACATTACAATCAAATATAGGGTTTTGGAGATTGAGTTGCTTCGAAGGCTAGGTTTCTAAGGTGCACGAAGACTTGAAGATTTGGTGAGTCCTCATAGCTTCGATGACGAACTCATTATTCCTTTATGTCATTTCTTTATGTTTTAGACTTTATATGGTCTGCGTCCCAAGACTTTTATTCATGAATTAAATAGATGGTTTGATACAAAGATGTAGTAAAGACTTCCGCTTGCTTATGAAATGTTTTCTATTGTATGGTTTAAAAGAAGTTCTAAATTTTCCGTAATTTTCTATTATCTTATGTTATGATTATGCTAAGGGCTTGTATGAGACCCCTTCGGGGTCAAGTATGCCATCTTACACCTGGGGTATACCCTTAGGTCGTGACAAACATGGTAATTAGAGCACAAGGTTTAATATGGTTTTAAGGTTGTCTCAAACCACGACTATTAGAGTCTTGTTCACAAATGTGAAGCGCACCACATTTATGAATAAGAGGCAATTGGATGCTTAGGAAATCTCACTTCTTCATTCTGTAAGTCGTGCCATAGAGTTTGGCTTTAGTAGGCCTTTTTTTTAATCCATGCCCTATGGTTTTTCAAGGTATGGCTAATACAAGGGCTAATGCTACGATAGTTGAGGAAGGTGATGAGGAGAAAGCGGTTCCTCTCCAAGTTCCACGACAAGCTCCTCCTCAGGTTCCTATTGATGCAGGGGCTATGATAAATCTAGAGATAAGGTCGGCTCTCCAAGTATTGACTCAAGACTTGACGACCCAAGCTTATAGGGAAGTGGTTGCTCGGGCTAATCGAAATGTGAATTCACCTGCTTTGAGGTTGAGAGTTTTTGAAGATGAACCATCCGAAGTTTTATGGCTCCAAGGTGGAGGAAAATCCTCAAAGTTTCATAGATGAGGTGTATAAGGTGCTTGTTATAGTGGGATTGATTACGGTAGAGAAAGCGGAACTAGCCGCGTATCAATTGAGAGATAAAAACACAAGTTTTGTATGAACAATGGAAAGATAATAGGTCGGTAGAAGCGGGTCCAATAGAGTGGGAAGGGTTAATGGAAGCCTTCCTTGATAGGTTCTTTCCCCTAGATTTGAGGGAACGAAAGATGCAAGAATTCATTAAGCTTCGTCAAGTAGGTCTGAATGTGAAGGAATATTCTCTTAAATGCACCCAACTATCCAAGTATGCTCCAACTCTAGTGGCGGACTCAAGGTCTAGAATGATTAAGTTTGTGATGGGAGTGTCCGACTTGGTAGAGAATGAGTGTCGTTCGGCAATGCTTATCCCTAGTATGAATATTTCAAGTCTTATGGTTTATACCGAACAAATGGAGGAGCAAAAGCTCATGAAAATGAATAAAGAGGTAAAGAGGGCTAGAACCTATGATTTGAACTTTTCTAATTCTAAGTCCGATGGAAAGATAGGCCTAGGACTAAATAAAAGTATTCCGGTCAAGAAATTTCCAACACCCCTAAGTTTGACCAAGAAAAGGGTAGTGGGTCTCCATTTCCCAAATCTACTTGCACCAAGGGTGGGAGTAGTCATTTTGGTAAGTGCTTAGCCAGCTTGGATTGTTTCTATGGGTGTGGTAAAGATGGGCACAAGATAAGATATTTTCTGGTTCTTAAGACTAAGGGAAGGAAGGATAACAAATTTTCCTCTAGTTGTTCGGATGATGGCGCTCAAAAGAAGAATAGGTTATATGCTCTCCAATCTAGAGAAGATCAGGAGTGATCTCCTCATATCCCTTCCGGTATGTGTTTTATGCTTTAGTAAAATTCTGGATTTTCTTCTCTTTTGTGACTTGTTATGTTGGACTTTGAAGTTTTCCTTAGCATGAATGATGTTTAGAAGAGTTTTTATAGGCTTACTCCCAAGCGGGAGATAGTGTGCCTATTTAGGCAGGTTATTGTGTATTTATATGTTGCCATGATTTCCTAATATGCATGTTCATGAAAAGGCTTAGATTTTGTTAGAAAGACTTATATGCACTGTTTTCCTCATGTTGTAGTGCATTGAGTATAGTTGCATATAGACTTCATGAGATGAATAATGAGCATGCCTTAATTTTGAGAGTTGAAGGATTCCTCCTTGAAATGAATGCTTTTAGAGATTAAATTGCATATGAGCTCCATGAGAGTATGTTGAGCATGGCTAGTTTGGAGAAGGTAATTCCTCCTATGAATATTATGAGTTATGAGATTTTGTGCATAATGGGTTGTTAGAAGTAGTTCCTATTTCCTTGAGTTGCATTGAGTATGTTTGAGTTGGGAGTGAAGTTTCTCTCTCTTGGTTTTGCGCATGTAGATGTAGTGCATGGATGATGGGCTACTAGTCTAGAGTCATTTCCTTTAAGAAGTGTTTAGAAAAGTCATTCGAGGACGAATATTTCAAGGGGGAGGTATTTTAATACCCTGGAAACCAGTAGACCTAACTAGAGCCACAAGATAGGGTTCTAGAGTTTGATGTATGTAGATTAGAGTCATAGTTGAGACTTCTCGCACTTAGAAGGAGGGGTTTAGGGGTCGAACATCAAGTCACGTGTTACACCCTATAATTAGAAGACTACCTAAGGTTTGTTATAGGGTTGCAAGGGCAACTGCCAAGGCAAGTGGGAAAATCCTAAGCCAAAGGCCAAGGCTGCCCAACCTTGGCCATGCACTGCCTAGGGTTCATAACCAGTGGTCTTGACCACAGTCCGTGAAGGGGTCTATGAAGACCCCTTAGTTTTGTGGGATGTCAGGCCTTGAGGCTTTGCTACTGTCGAAGGGACCACGAGCCACTTCACGGCCAGTGGTCATGACCACAGGTCGTGGTCATGCCTTTGTTTTGTGGGATTTTGGGAAGTTGAGGGGAGCCACTGGTCAAGTGACCACGGGCACCACTACAGGCCGTGGTTCCTTGACGGCTCGTGAAAGAAGGCGTGGCCCCTGGCAAGGGGCTGCCTAGAGAGAGGTCATTTAGTAATTTCCTTTTTAATTAGTTTTAAGTGGGGGTCATTTTATATGAGTTTTATTCACCTAATTAAGGTATTTTTAAGTCGTTAGCCTTCCATTTTAAGTCACTTTTCAAAAGACCCAAATCAAACCCCAAAATTAGTCTTCTCTCAATATTTCTCTCTCTAGAAAACCCAAGAAGAAGAAGATAGAGCTTGAAGGTTGGACCAAGAACAACCTCCATTTATGAAAGCTTGTGTTAGGGCTTTGATTAAAGGTATGTTTAGCTTTTCATCTCTGGGTTCTTCCACTAATAGAACTCCCTTAGTAATCCCCCAGTTGTGGATCCAAAACCCAAATCTACCTAGGGTTCTTCCTACATTGTGGGTAGGGTTTGGGTATGATTCCAATCCAGTGGATAATACCTAATTATGTTTGGGTTAACTTTTTTTAGTGATATTATGATGAATTTATGTGATTTCAATGGTAAACCCTAGTCTAAATTGATGAATGTGATATTTGTGGGTTTATGCCATTAGAGGTGAAATTGAAGGTTCATGAGTGATCTTCCTAAATCAATGTCATGTGTAGTAATTATTGAAAGTTAGGAACATATAATCATGAATTGAACTAGACCTTATTGAATATGATTGATCTTGACTTGTGAAGTTGGAATTGAACCTTTAAGTTGAATTGTGGATAGAATCAACTAGTAATGAATAATGTGATTGAATGCCTTGTAACTTAGGTTCATAATATGCTTTGATGTTGTAGAATTATCAAGAGTGAAGACTCATAGTCATGAAGGTTAATCACTAGGATATTGAGAGTAAAGCCAATTTGATGAACTAAAAGTAGTAAGGCTTCGAGTGTAATGTCTAAAAGAGAATGAAATTCTAATAGGTTGAAATGTGATGAAAGGCCTATACTCACCTAACCTATCTTATGAATTCTTGAAAGTTGATAGTGATAGAATTACTTGAACATGGATTAATTGTCAAGGACATCCATCCATGAGACATGAGTATTAAGCAAGGCTTAACAAGAAACCTTGTGGTGTATGCTTAGTTCCAAGTGCATATTGATGATGAAATAGAGTGTCACACAAGAAAGGGTCCAGGATCTAAGTAGAAAGGAGAACCACACCTAGTTGATATGAGGACTATCCCAGAAAAAAAGGGGAAACACTTACATAGTAGAGTGTGGATTTTCCCAAAGTTAGGTCTTATAAGATGGGAGCCTTCACGTAGTTGAGTTAAGCTTTCTAGTAGAAATCTCCATATCCTATGAGCTAAGACATGCTTTAGATTCATCTCATAGTGTTCAAAATGCATAATGAACTAAGACTTACTTAATGAAGTAACGCGTAGTGTTCAAGAGTGTAAATGCACTTAGACATGCTTAAGGTAGTATCTCATAGGGTCCGTGTGAAGAAGGAACTTAGACATATTTAAAGGAGTATCGCATAGTGTTCAAAGTATAATTGGGTCTAGACATGCTTAAGTAAGTATCTCATAGTATCCATGCTAATAGTGAACTTAGACATACTAAAGGAAGTATCTCATAGGATTCAACCTAATAATGAACTAAGATGTGCTTAAGAGAGTACCTCATAGTGTTCTAAAGTTAAAAAGAAGAATTGGGTTCCAAATAAAGAAGTATTAGTATGAGGACCTAAAAGTAGTACTTAACATTAGTAGTATTATGAGGTGCTATTCATGCATTCCACAAGTATGACTTAGGGCTACTAAAGAAGAGTTTTGAGATAGGATTGTGCTATAGTTGCCTTCCTTGCTATAAGTGACTAAAGGTGAGAAATTCACTTGATTATGAAAGTTAAGTTAGTATTGAGGCCAAAGGAGGGTAGATACTACTAGGATGACTTCAAGGTTATGCTTAGTGTGAGGGTAGTATGGGATGCCTTTTATGCATTGCACAAGTGTTTATTGAGATTACCTAGGAGTATGGTACCCTTATGATAGAAAAGCTTAGAGACTTAACCATGTACATAGACTATGATTAAGATGACCAAAAAGGGATACTTGGCTTGGGTGGTATTATGGGATGCTATTCATGCTTTGCACATGCATGCTTTTGAGGTTACTTGAGAATGGTACTATTATGGTGTAGATGACTAAGTGTCAATTATGCCTAGATGATTATGAATTTTCTCCTATGCTCATTAACTATTTCCTTTGTTGACTTGTGATGATATGATGCTTGTGTTGGAGATTATGCTATAATTATATTATTATCTCTTATGCTTATGTCTTATGTTCACTAACCATTTTGAGATGCTCTTATGATGTTGTGATTACTTTCATACCTGGTACATTTTGTACTAATGCATATTTCATACATTCTAATCAAATGTAGGGTTTCAGAGATTGAGTTGCTTTGAAGGCAAGGTTTTTAAGGTGCAAGAAGACTTGAAGATTTGGTGAGTCCTCAAGCTTCGAGGACAAACCCATTATTCCTTTTTGTGATTTTTTTATGTTTTAGACTTTATATGGGCTGCGTCCCAAGACTTTTATTCATGAATTAAATAGATGGTTTGAGACAAAGATGTAGTAAAGACTTCCGCTTGCTTTTGAAAATGTTTTCGATTGTATGGTTTAAAAGAAGTTTTAAATTTTCCATACTTTTTCTATTATCTTCTGTTATGATTATGCTAAGGTCTTGTATGAGAACCCTTCGGGGTCAAGTACGCCATGTTACGCCTAGGGTATACCCTTGGGTAATGACAAACATGGTAATCAGAGCACAAGGTTTTATAATGGTTCTAGGATTATTTCAAACCACGTCTAGTAGAGTCTTGTTCATAAATGTGAAGCGCACCAAATTTATGAATAGGAGGCTATTGGATGCTTAGGAAATCTCAGTTCTTTATTCTCGAAGTTGTGGCATAGAGTTTGGCTTTAGTAGGCCCTTTTTCTAATATGTGCCCTATGGTTTTTCAGGGTATGGCTCATACAAGGGCTAATGCTAAGAGAATTGAGGAAGGTGATTAGGAGATAGAGCTTCCTCTCCAAGTTCCACCATAATCTCCTCATCAGGTTCCTATTGATGCAAGGGCTATGAAAAATGTGGAGATAAGGTTGGCTCTCCAATTATTGACTCAAGCCTTTATGGCCTAAGCTAATAGGGAAGTGGTTGTTCGGGTTAATCCAAATGTGAATTCACCTGCTTTTAGGGTGAGAGAGTTTTTGAGGATAAACCCTCCGGAGTTTTATGGCTCCAAGGTGGAGGAAGATCCTCAAGGTTTCATAGATGAGGTGTATAAGGTGCTTGCTATCATGAGATTGACTATGGTAGAGAAAGCGGAACTAGCCACTTATCAAATGAGGGACATAGCAGATATTTGGTATGAATAATGGAAAGATAATAGGCTAGTAGAAGCGGGCCCAATATAGTGGGAATGGTTAAAGGAAGCATTCCTTGATAGGTTATTTCCCCTAGAGTTGAGGGAACGAAATATGAAAGAATTCATTAACCTTCATCAATGAGGTATGACTGTGAAGGAATATGCTTTTAAGTTCACCCAACTATCCAAGTATGCTACAACTCTACTGGCGGACTCAACGGCTACAATGAATAAGTTTGTGATGGGAGTTTCCGACTTGGTAGAGAATGAGTGTCGTTCAGCAATGCTTATCCCTAGTATGAATATTTCAAGTCTTATGGTTCATGCCGAACAAATTGAGGAGCAAAAGCTCAAGAAAATGAATGAAGAGGTAAAGAGGGCTAGAACCAATGATATGAACTTTTCTAATGCTATGTCTGATGGAAAAGATAGGCCTAGGACAAAACAAAAGTATTCCGGTCAAGATTCTTCCAACACCCCTAAGTTTGACCAAGAAAAGGGTAGTGGGTCTCCATTTCCCAGATCTACTTGCTCCAAGTGTTGGAGGAGTCATTATGGTAAGTGCTTAGCTGGCATGGATGGTTGCTATAAGTGTGAAAAAGATGGGCACAAAATAAGAGATTGTCCGGTTCTTAAGGCTAAGGGAAATGAGGATAAAAAATTTTAGTGGTTCGAATAATGGTGCTCAAAAGAAGAATAGGTTTTATGCTCTCCAATCTAGAGAAGATCAAGAGTGATATCCTCATGTCCCTTCCAGTATGTGTTTTATGCTTTAGTAAATTTCAGATTTTCTTGTCTTTTGTGACTTGTTATGTTGGACTTTGAAGTTGTCCTTAGCATGAATAATGTTAAGAAAAGTTTGTGTAGGCTTACTCCCAAGGGGGAGATAGTGTGCCTATTTAGCAAGGTTATTGTGTATTTATATGTTACCATGATTTCCTAATATGCATCTTCATGAAAATGCTTAGGTCATGTTACAAATGACTTATATGCATTGTTTTCCTCATGTTGTAGTGCATTGAGTATAGTTGCATATAGACTTCATGAGATGAATTATGAGCATTCCTTAATTTTGGGAGTTGAAGGATTCCTCCTTGAAATGAATGCTTTTAGAGATTAAATTTCATATGAGCTCCATGAAAGTATGTTGAGCATAGTTAGTTTGCATAAGGTAGTTCCTCCTATGAATATGATGAGTTATGAGATTTCGTTCTGAATGGGTTGTTAGATGTAGTTGCTATTTCATTGAGTTGCATTAGGTATGTTTGAGTTTGGAGTAAAGTTTCCCTCTCTTGTTTGTGTGCATGTAGATGTAGTTCATGCATGATGGGTTGCTAGTCTTGAGTCTTTCCCTTTAAGAAGTGTTAAGAAAAGTCATTTGAGAACGAATGTTCCCTAGGGGGAGATATTGTAATACCCCGAAATCTAGTAGACCTAACTAGAGCCACAAACTAGGGTTCTAGAGTTTGATGTATGTGGATTATAGTCGTAGATGAGACTTCTTATTGATAGAATGAGGGGTTTAGGTGTCGAACGTCAAGGCACGTGTTACACCCCGTAATTTAGAAGACTACCTAAGGTTTGGTATAAGATTGCAAGGGCAAGTGCCAAGGCAAGAGGGCAAAGGCTAAGCCAAAGGCCAAGGCTGCCCAACCTTGGCCATGCACTGCCTAGGGTTCACGACTACCTTCACGACCAGTGGTCTTGACCACGGTCAGTCAAGGGGTCCGTGAAGACCCCTTAGTTTTGTAGGAGGTCAAGCCTTAAGGGTTAGCTACTGTCCAAGGGACCACCACTTCACGGCCAGTGGTCATGACCACGGCTCGTGGAAAGGCTTGTGGTCATGCCTTAGTTTTGAGGGAGGTTAGCAAGTTGAGGGGAGCCAGTGGTCAAGGTACCACAGGCACCACCATGGGCCGTGGTGCCCTTGACAGCTCGTGAAAGAGTGCGTGGTCCCTAGCAAGAGAGCTGCCTAGTGACGGGTCATTTAGTAATTTCATTTTTAATTAATTTTAAGTGGGGATCGTTTTATATCAGTTTTATTCACCTATTAAAAGTATTATAAGTCATAAGCCTCCCATTTTAAGTCACTTTTCACAAGACCCAAATCAAACCCCAAAATTAGTCTTCTCTCAATATTTCTCTCTCTAGAAAACTAAAGAAGAAAAAGAAGAAGATAGAGCTTGAAGGTTGGACCAAGAACAACCACCATTGTTGAAAGCTTGTGTTAGGGCTTTGATTAAAGGTATGTTTAGATTTTCATCTATGGGTTCTTCCACCAATAGACCCCCCTTAGTAATCCCCCAATTGTTGATCAAACACCCAAATCTAGCTAGGGTTCTTCTTACATTGTGGCTAGGGTTTGGGTATGATTCAAATCTAGTGGATAATACCTAATTATGGTTGAGTCAACTTTTTTTAGTGATATTATGATGAATTTATGTGATTTCAATGGTAAACCCTAGTCTAAATTGATGAATGTGATATTTGTGGGTTTAAGCCATTAGAGGTGAAATTGAAGGTTCATGAGTGATCTTTCTAAATCAATGTCATCTGTAGTAATTTTTGAATGTTAGGAACATATAATCATGAATTGAACTAGACCTTATTTAATATGATTGATCTTGTCTTGTGAAGTTGGAATTGAACCTTTAAGTTGAATTGTGGCTAGAATCACCTAGTAATGAATAATGTGATTGAATGCCTTGTAATTTAGGTTCATAATATGCTTTGATGTTGTAGAATTATCAAGAGTGAAGAAGCATAGTCATGAAGGTTAATCACTAGGGTTTTGAGAGTAAAGCCAATGTGATGAAATAAAAGTACTAGGGCTTTGAGGGTAAAGTCTAAAAGAGAATAGAAGTCTAGTAGGTTGAATTGTGGTGAAAGGCCTATACTCACCTAACCTATGTTATGAATTCTTGAAAGTTGAAAGTGATAGAATCACTTGACCATGGATTAATTGTCAAAGACATTCTTCCATGAGACATGACTGTTAAGCAAGGCTTAATAATTAAACCTTGGGGTGTATGCTTGACCCCAAGTGGATATTGACAATGAGATGGAGTGTCACACTAGAAAGGGTCCAGGCTCCAAGTAGAAAGGAGAACCACAACTAGTTGATGTGAGGACTATGCAGGAAAAAAAAGGGAAACTCTTACGTAGTAGAGTGTGGGTTATCCCAATGTTAGATCTCATGAAATGAGAGCCTTCACGTAGTTGAGTTAAGGTTTCTAGTAGCAATCTCCATATCCTATGAACTAAGACATGCTTGAGAAGCATCTCATAGTGTTCAAAAAGCATAATGAACTAAGACTTACTTAATGAGGTAACTCGTAGTGTTCAAGAGTGTAAATGGACGTAGACATGATTAAGGTAGTATCTCATAGGGTCTATGTGAAGAAGGAACTTAGACATAATTAAAGAAGTATCTCATAATGTTCAAAGTATAACTGGATCTAGACATGCTTAAGTAAATATCTCATAGTATCCACGCTAATAGTGAACTTTGACATACTAAAGGAAGTATCTCATAGGATTCAACCTAATAATGAACTAAGATGTGCTTAAGAGCATACTTCATAGTGTTCTAAACATAAAAACAGGAACTAGGTTCCAAATCAAGAAGAAGTAGTACTTACCATACGTAGTATAATGTGGTGCTATTTATGCATTGCACAAGTATGACTTAGGGCTACTAAAGAAGAGTTTTGAGATAGGATTGTGCTATAGTTGCCTTCCTTGCTATAAGTGACTAGAGGTGAGAGATTCGCTTGGTTATGAAAGTTAAGTTAGTAATGAGGCCAAAGGAGGGATGATATCACTAGGCTGACTTCAAGGTTATGCTTAGTGTGAAGGGTAGTATGGGATTCCTTTTATGGATTGCACAAGTGTGTCTTGATGTTACCTAGGAGTATGGTACCCTTATGATAGAAAATCTTAGAGACTTAACCATGTACATAGACTATGCTTAAGATGACCAAAAAGGGATACTTGGCTTGGGTGGTATAATGGGATGCTATTCATGCTTTGCACATGTATGGTTTTGAGGTTACTTGAGAATGGTGCTATTATGGTGTAGATGAGTAAGAGTCAATTATGCTTATATTATCATGAATTATCTCCAATGATCATTAACTATGTATTATGTTGTCTTGTCTTATGTTGACTAACCATTTTGAGATGCTCTTATGATGTTGTGCTATCTTTCATACTTGGTACATTTTGTACTAACGCATATTGCCTACATTCTAATCAAATATAGGGTTTCAGAGATTGAGTTGCTTTGAAGGCAAGGTTTCTAAGGTGCAAGAAGACTTGAAGATTTGGTGAGTCCTCATAGCTTCAAGGACAAACCCATTATTATTTTATGTCATTTCTTTATGTTTTAGATTTTATATGGGCTGCGTCCCTAGACTTTTATTCATGAATTAAATAAATGGTTTAAGATAAAGATGTAGTAAACACTTCCGCTTGCTTATGAAAATGTTTTCGATTGTATGCTTTAAAAGAAGTTTTAAATTTTACATACTTTTCTATTATCTTATGTTATAATTATTCTAAGGGCTTGTATGAGACTGCTTCGGGGTCAAGTACGCCATATTACACCTAGGGTTACCCTTGGGTCGTGACAAGAAATAAGGAAGTCGCTTTAGTGACTATTTTGTGGAGGAATCAGTCAGTAGAGGGAAGCAGAAGCAGCCATGATGGCCAAGTATACGCACCTCTTTCCTTCCGATTTCATTTTAGATAATGTAATAGTTGCTCTCATGTCTCAGTTTACTCTTGTCTAATTCAGTCACAGTATCTTGTTCCATCAGTTATTCTTGAATTTCAGCATATTTGCATGTTCTTGGAACTAAGTTCAGTAATATATTAGTTTGTAGTACTTAGTGGTAGGGATTGCAGCTCCTTCCCACCATACTCAGCTTGTTTCGAATACATTCGAGGACGAATGACCCCAAAACGGAGATATTGTAACACCACAAAAATCCAAAATAAGATTGAATAAGAGAGAAGGGCAAACAACGGAGTGGGTTTGATGTTTGCGTATTCATGACACACCTTCTGATGCAAGTGTGTATGATCGTACAATAGTTTAGTAACCCAACCAAGTGTTGGGATCATTCCCAAGAGAGTGGTGTTGAGAATTAGTAGAAATTTTTTTAGTTCTAACTAGTTGTAGCTAAAGACATTAACGATTGAAAACATTGTAAATTAAAGGGGGACACAAGAGTGTCAATTAACAATGGGGTTTTGTCACAAGTAAGTTAAAAATAACAAAATAAACAAGGATTTCTAAGTAATGATAGGGGATCCTTGGGATGTGACGGGAATACGGGTTAAGCTAGATTATTGGGTACATACTTTTGATAGAAGATTCATAGAGTAATTGTGACTAGGCTAAACTTTAAAAGGATAAGCTCTCTCTCGAGCAACTTACCCCATTTCAAATGTGTTCCTCTCGAACACCCACTTGCCGCATGAAGACGAGCCTACGCCTTAACCCACTCACTCTCTCGACCTGAGTGTGTGGGAATGAGACTAGGATTCACTCTCTTGAGCTGAACCTTATGTCGACCCACTCCCATCGGCCATCGATTTAGTTGTTTTAGTTTTACGACCTCTCTCTCTCGCAAGCCGAAAATACCTAAATAAACTTGTATTTGCAACTACAAATTCATTAAATTTATCCACAACTACTAAACGAAATCACAATTAAACTACGATGAAACTATCAGCAAGCAAGACCCAACAATTATCTTAACCCATATTAGCTAAATCACACCCCAAGAATTGGGTGTTTAGCCACATATGTATAAGAGATAGAAATGGGTATGAAGATTTAAGTCTTGATACATGTCAAAATTGAAGAATCCAAGAGACCCAAATCCAAATTTTCAAGATGAAACCCTTTGGATCTTCAAGTCTTCAAAACCCTCTCAAACTTCGAGCAAAAGTATCAAAAAGTACTATTCTATATGAAAATTATAATAATTGTTCAAGACTTAAAACTACACATCTAACTAGTATTTATAGTTTTCACAGATTTGTGCTGCAGCGGATCATTCGGCGTCGTTAGTCGGAATCGCCAATCAACTCGGCGATTCGCTATTGGGTGTAGTTCATCTCCATCTTGCACTAGCCTTCAACATCGTCGTGCTCTGGACCATTGAGTGACATGGTACTGCTTCGCAGAACTTCTCGGCTATGCGCTGACTGCTCCCTTTTTCTGCCGACTTGATCCTTTCCCTCAGGGCTCAGCACACTGGAACAAAAGGCGAAGTAAGACCCTTCGGCGATACGCTAAGTTGACTCGGTGATCCTCAGGCCTCCATTTCTTCGTTTTTTCAGCCTTTTCATTCCTTTTTGCGACGTAGTGTCCATGCTTTCCTTCATACTTCAAATACCTGAAACTTAAGGGTTTTCATCAGATATTGAGATAAAATAAGCATTCGAGGACAAAATTTCTATCAAAATATAGCTCTAAATGAATCCAATTTGTGGATTGATCAACACCCCAACTTAAACTTTTGCTTGTCCTCAAGTAAAACTCAAGTTCTGCAGTTCAACAAGGATGTCTCAAACAGTGCTACACAAGACTTAATTATGAATGTACACAACAAGTCTGAATTTACTTATGCAAGGGTCAATTGTGTACTCAAATATTCAAGTTGTGACACACCATTACCAAAGATTCGCAAGCTCACAATACTTGCTTCAAATGCTAGTTGAAGCTCAACATAAGCCTTTGAATGCCCTAACACCAATGATGATTCCATTTTCACACGCAAAGGTATAATCAATTTAAAGTTCAGGAATCAGATACAATGCTCACACTTACAAAGATGAAAACAATGCATGCTTTCACCCATTGGTTTGCCCGTATTTTCCAATCAACATTTGTTTTGACTTTCTCAAGATCACAAAGGTCTTAACAAGGCTTGTAACGGGGCTGAGTGCAAAGGTATGGTCATTTAGGCTCAGTGACTTTTATCCTCATGAAATGTGGTGCTCTCAACACTTTCTTTCATTTTTCCTTCATCCTTCATCATTTTCATTAGTGCGTCATAGGTCATCCTATTATTCGCTTCCCATGGGTTGTTCGGAACCCTATTTCTTTGGTACTTTATTCCACACCTTTCTCTTTTTTTATATATGGAAAGGTTCCTTTTTTCTCAGCACCATGGGTGAAAAGAGACTTTCCGTACACTTCTTGACTTTCCCTTTTCATTTTCACCACACCCCCAACTTAGGCTTTTGGCCTAAGTTGGCTATTCAATTAACCACAATTCAAGAGGATTAGAGGTAATGGATTAAGAAAGGTCTAGTTTTCATCAAATTTCTTCCAAAGAAGGGTAAGGCTCAAAGGTTGTTCAAGAGAGAATCACACACTCACAAGGTAGGTCACAAAAGAGGTATATGTCAAATTGGTTCACACTTTTCGAAGTCACCTAAGATAATATCAAGAGAAAGTCTTACTTAGTTAACCAGAATAACAAGGCAAATTGTAGGTGTTGTCATGCATGGTTCGAGATAAGCTTATCACACATGTCATCGACAAACAAGACTCCACAGTTTTGCTAGTGTGCAACGGTTATCACAAGAGAATCGATTTGATAAATGGCTAATCACAACAAGATGCAAACAGTTCACATATTGTGTATGCAACTTCATTTTGCCTCATCGTAGCCGTACATTCATGTTCGTTCGATTGTAAGAACTATTCAAGTCATCGGTATTGATCAAAACTGAGACTCAAATTTGCCAAGGAACAACCACATTCACGAGCATATAAAGGGTGGTGAAAATGTGCGAAAAATTCAAAATTATTCGGAAGGGTCAATGTCATTTTGCAATTTAAAATAAACGGAGTCAGAAGCTCAAAAATCCACAAAAAAGCAGTATTAACACAATTTTAAACAGAAAAGCCCAAATATAAACAGAAAACACAAACAAAATAAGCACACAAAAGGTGTGGGCCTCACCCCTCCACAAATAAAAATATTTGTCCTCAAATGCAAATAGCAAACATCTAAAAATACAAATAAAGAAAACCAAAGAGGGAGGCAAATGATAATCCTGGTTAATTAGTTGCTTCATCTGTGGGGGCGGCATGGTTCTTCTTGCGACTTTGGTTGTAGTTGTCTCTGCTGCTTCGGGTTGTAGACCTTCAACAATTTTAGCATTAAAAAGAAGGCGAGGTGGGGACGTTAAGCGGATCGCTGAGTGGTTCAACGAGCTCTACACAGCTTTGATAAGCAACTCAACGCGCCTATTTTCAACCCACTTACTCACATGGTTTACAACCATCCTACTTTAACTGTTAAAAGAGTTAAACTAAAGCAAGACCAAACTCATGCAAACGCAACCCCCTTTTGCGATGACTAATTGAGAGTTGAATAGCTAGGAATCTAATCAAAGTTTCGAGCATAAATCGATTCTAAAATAATTAGTTAATGTAGGTTTATGTAAAGATTAATGTGCAAAGGTGCAGTTGGAGGCATAAAGATGTATCAAAGTGAACCATGTTGAGAATTTTAAGCCTTTTGTCTCACAAGCCGCTCAGATCCAAACCACTCGGCGATATTAGTCGCAATTGCGGGATGTTTCGGTGAGTCACAGAGTATTTTAGTGAGTCGCTAGACAAACACTTACCTAGCCGATTCTTACAGAGCTTTCCAGTAAGCTTGGGAATCCAAACGACGGTCTCCATCGAGATCGCCAATAGAGTTGGTTATGCGCCAATAATTTCAATAGTTCGCTGAGTTTGACATGTCCCAACTTGAAGATATCTTTGAGTTAAAAAGGCGGATAGGTTGGGTTCGCCGACCTCTTCAGCGATTCGCCGATTGGACCTGTTGTTCGCCACTATACACTGTTTCGAACACTTTTCTACACTTCAACATGTACAAACAACTCACCATTATTTTACCAGGACATAAAGAAGCAATTAAAGGAGTTCTGGGTTGCCTCCCAGACAGCGCCTTAGTTAACATCGCGGCACGACGCATGTCAACAACTATTCTTCATCTTCAGAGTCATCCATGGTATAGCTAGGTGAGTCCTCGGTGAACGATGGATAGCGACCTATCATCAAATGGTGATTTGAGCATCCTGTAGCTGAATAGTCATGGATTTTGAGGTAGACGTTTCATTCAACATTTCAATGTTGTCCTTCATTTTATTTAACTTATTCTCCTGCTTTTCGAGTTTTTGTTGAATGAGACAAAGAGCATCATCCGTTTGCACATCCTCATGCTTCTTCCCATGTCTACGTTCTTGATGAAAGAAGTTCTTTTCCTTTTCCATGGCTTGTGCTTCCAACCCTATGACTTCTTTGGACAGAACGTCTATTTGAGCCACTAGTGCGTCCCACTCGTGTTTCTTTTGGGCCTTCTTGTTGGTTTCAACCATACCATCAAAGAGTGTTGTGACGACTTCGTAGGGATGGTGGAGCATACCTCCCATGGAAAGTTAATCGGCTATGCTCCTATTTTCGGGTCCAAGACCCCAATAGAAGCACTCCAATAGTGTCTTGTCAGACATTCAATGAGATAGGCATGGTTGTAGCACTGATTGAAACTTCAGCCACATTTCATGAATTGTCTCATTCCCTGCTTGTTAGAACGTCAGAAGGTTGTCCCTGAGGTTCAAAAATTTTAGGAGGGGATGGTCCATGTGGTACCCATAATGATCATCCATTCTTATTTCCCTGCTTTGATATTCAAACAAGCAAAATAAAACTACAATTTAGATTAGTAAAGATAAAACTAAGAAGAATAAAAAATTCTACTTAACTAAGAATTCCCAAATAACACCACTTCCAGGCAGCGGCGCCATTTTGGTGTTTGCGTAATCAAGACACAAGTTCCGATGCAAGTGTCTACAATTGTACAATAGTTTAGTAACCCAACCAAGGGTTGGGATCGTTCCCAAGAGACTAGTTTTGAGAATTAATAGCGAAATAAAATTTAGTTCTAACTAGTCGTAGCTAAAGACATTAACGATTAAAAACATTGTAAATTAAAGGGGGACACAAGAGTGTCAATTAATGATGGGTTTTTGTCACATGTAAGGTAAAAACATCAAAATAAACAAGGATTTCTAAGTAATGAAAGGGGATCCTTGGGATGTGATGGGAATACGGGTTAAGCTAGATTATTGGGTACATGCTTTTGATAGAAGATTCATAGAGTAATTGTGACTAGGCTAAACTTTAAGGAGGATAAGATCTCTCTTGACAACTTACCCCATTTCAAATGCGTTCCTCTCGGACACCAACTTGTCGCATGAAGAACAGCCTACGCCTTAACCCACTCACTCTCTCGAGCTGAGTGTGTGGGATTGAGACTAGGATTCACTCTCTCGAGCTGAACCTCATGTAGACCCACTCCCACCAGCCATCGATTTAGTAGTTTTAGTTTAATGACCTCTGTCTTGAGCAAGCTGAAAACACATAAATAAACTTGTACTTGCAACTACAAATTCATTAAAATCTTTCACAACTACTAAACAAAATCACAATTAAACAACGATTAAACTATCAGCAAGCAAGACCCAACAATTATCTTAACCCATATTTGCTTAATCACACCCCAATAATTGGGGTTTTTAGCCACACATGTATAAGATATAGAAATTTATACCAAATTGAGCTCACATTCAACTGGGTAAGAAGATTTAAGTCTTGATACAGGTTAAAATTGACGAATCCAAGAGACCCAAATCCAAATCTTGAAGATGAAACCCTTTGGATCTTCAAGTCTTTAAAACCCTCTCAAACTTAGAGCAAAAATATCAAAAAGTAATATTCTATATGAAAATTATAATAATTGTTTGACACTTAAAACTACACATCTAACTAGTATTTAGTGTTCACAGATTTGTGTTGCACGGATCATTTGGCGTCGTTAGTCGGAATCGCCGATCAACTCGCCAATTTGTGGACTCATCAACACCTCATCAAGGTCCACGTGTCATGAAAAGGACCACGACCCGTCACCCTGCTTATGGTTATGCACCCAACAAAAGGTGAAAGTCTATGGACCACTAAACGGTCTGTGTAGCTCTAAACAATCAGTGAAGTTACCCGTGAAGGGGACACAGAACAAACATGGGTGCTATGAAGTACCACAGAGCACTAGATGGTCCGAGTAGCTTTACACGAGCGTTGAGGTGGCTCGTGAAAGAGGCTTCATAGACTTTAAGGTTTGGGTCAACTTTAAACAATCATATGTTTTAGTAAAAAATGAATTAGGTAGCCCACAACCTAACAAATTAAAGGTATTTGAGTCCTCTTTCCAATGTCATTAAGTTTCCCTAATTCAGAGCCTGGAGTAAAAATTTATGTGTGTTTTAGTGAAGCTCTATTAGACAGAGCATTTTCACGACCCACTTGACGGGCCGTGATTCTCATGATGGTCCATGAAGCCTGAGTATATAAATTTTGCATTCTCAGTTAGCATGTCAGTATTTTGAGTTTTTTAATATTTAGTGCATTTTAGCTTCATATGTATTTAGTTGGGAGTAGACTTAGTACCGAGTTTGACTAGGGTTTAGCATACCTTCATAGTCCCAGAACTACGTGTCCACGTAGGATTATAAGTCCCCTCTATTGGGCATCTGATTTAGTGATCACGTTAGTCATGTCTTTATACCCCTAGCAAGGTATATTGGGTCCTCTCAATGGGGCATATACATAGGACTCAAAATTTAGCTCACGTGGTTTATGTCAGTTAATAGTAGCTCCCACAGTCAGACTATTAGTGCATTTGACCACGATTTGAACATTTATATAGGTATATAGTTCAACATGTTATCTTGATAAGTACTTGGTCATTGAATTCAATTTAGTTTTTCAATTATATTTCAGTATCTATATCTCTGCTCAGATTACATCATTGCTCAGTTATGTATTGTTTAGCTTATATATCTTTTGTTCAGCTTAATATCTATATCCTGCACGGTCAGTACATTACAAGTACTGACGCATACTCTGCATTAAATCCTTTTATGATTAGGTTTAGGTACTTAGTATCCAGATCACGGTTAGATCAATTCTTTGTCCGCATCCAACATCTTCGGTAATGAGTCCCCATATTCCGAGGACAATAGACATGCATTCATTTTAGTCTTTTCTTTCATTTTTCAGTTTTGTTAGAGCTAGATTGGGGGCATGTCCCAGCAACTCTACTCAGTTAGAGGCTTTTTAGACATAGTAGTAGATTCAACTTGAGTTGTTAAGTTATTGTTTCAGTTATCACTAAACTCTTAGTATGTTTTACACATTCAGACTAGCTGGGTTTCTCCCCATTTTTAGATATCCACTATTTTACCTTCCGCATAGTACATGTTTTACTTAGCTATTTTCAGTATGTTCATGATATGCCAGATTCAGGGTTAGCTTGGGGTCACTCATGATCCTAGGTCCTGGTGTCACGCCAAGGGGGTAGCCTCGGGGCCTGAAAGACTATCACACTAAACTACCTTATGGGAGGACCAACATCTAACCCAAGCTAAGGCATCATTTATTTACACTTAATAGTGATGTGAATCTGAAGACATTAGGCCATTAAGTGCATTTGTTTTTTTACTTAAAAATCTCTTAATAGGTCTAAGTGAATCTAATCTATGACAGAATTATATTCTCACTCAAACTCATTTTAAGACACTTTTATTTTTGGAAAAAAAATTGAGCTCCATATTTTATTCTTCAAACAAATTTCAAGCCTCACTAATTCCTCAACTTTATTAGTTTTCTTCTTCAGTTTAGAATTCTCATTTTGGTAAAAATAAAGGTAAGATTGGATGAACATTTGAATTAGTTCTTTATATGATTATGTTTGATGTTGAAACTAATGAGATGTAACTTGAAATGTTTATGTGGGAGTTCTGCACTATTACTTACTTAACTTTTCCTAATTATTTCATTTTGTATGTTTATCTCTTTTACATGTCTTATGCTGATGACAAACGAGAAGAAACAACTATAGGAAGGCTTGAGGAATCACCTTCAGACATTGTGATGATCTAAAATCTTCTTTTTTGCATGGGAACTTTACATATCAGTTCTCTAATTGTAGCAACAAAGAGTAGTGTTTTCTTTCTTAGGGTGAGAACTCCTTAATACTATATACATTTTTCCTTCAATTAGCATTCCCTATTAAGTTTTATTAATTTCAACTATGTTTTGATCTTAGTTGTACTCGAATGACACGAAAGAGGAACGCCACGTAATCGTACAAATTCATGAGTCAAGTAAGTACTATTTTTTATTGGTACTTTCTTGTGTGAAAGATTCATGTCATTCCACCCGATTTCTTTCCTATTTTTTCACGACCCAGGGGTACCACCTAGGCGTAACACGACATACTTGACCCCGAAGGGGTCTCATACAAGCCCTTAGAATAATCATAAAGATAAGTAATATAAATGATGTGGAATTTAAAACTTTTTACAATCAAAGTCATTTTCATAAAACCAATATAGAAGTCTAGACCTTGTCTCAAAACCCATCTAATACAATCGAGAATCAATAAGGGTCACCACCCTTTACAACATAGTCTCAAAAGAGAAAAAATGAAAAAAACTAGAATTGAATAAGTCTTGTCCTCGAACCATGAGGACTTACCAAGTGTGGAGAATAGTCAATCCAAGCTCTACTCAAAAGGAGAAGTATGCCTCATCGACCGGAACCTACACTTATAGAGAATGTAGAAAATATGGGTTAGCACATATATTGTACTAAGTATGGAAGCCATGCATAAAAATCCTTAAATCATGTAAAAAGGGATATTTTATTTGAAACCATGCACTTTGCCAACTTTAAGAATCATCATGCACACTAGTGTAAATACATAGTCAAACCATTTCATAAGAAACCCTGTGCTATACTTGTGCAATGCATAGACAAGATCCCATACTCATATCTATGCAAAGTACAACTTTTAGGTCATCATAATCATGCATAACATACCTTGACCTTATCCATAGCAAACACTCATAGACAAGGAAACATTCATGTTCATAGCTTATAATAAGTAAAGTCAGTCTTAGCAACAATTCATATCATGCATACATATATTCATATATCTTCATGGCATAAGGAAACCACACCATAACCCCTTTATAAGTCTACTTGTCCAATGTATGAGTGAAGTTTCATACCCCCACTCACACTAAGTGAAGCTTATTAAGAAGTCACAAGTATAGGTCATGGTCATGGTTCATATAAAACATGCATTAACACATAAAGCATCATGTCATAAGAGAACATACCACAATCACTCTCAAAGCCTACTTGTGAAATGCATGAATAAAGTCTCATACCCCCATTCATACTAAGTAGAACCTCTTGAGGAACCATAGTACATAACTCATGTTCTTGTTCATAGTTCATATTCTTGTTCTTGTTCATGTTCTTGTTCATGTCATGGTGTATGTTCTTGTCATGTAGGGAAATAGACTTAATTGACATAGACCATGTAAGCTACATGGAATCCGGGGTCATGCCCCCACACCGAAAAGAGGTGTCCTACTTGCCTAAGGTAGAACTCAAGTATTACCTTTAGGTGGATCCACTAACTAAAGACATATATGGGCACATAGTTACGGGATAAGGAGATTGGTACTAGAAACCCGGACTAACTGAGGCTAAAGGTTTCCATCTCATGAGATAACTGTTTTGGGAACTCGGACTAGCTGACATAAAAGGAACCCATTGGGAAGCCGGACTACCTAACGTAAAAGCTTACATCTCATATTCATATCCACTCGGTGCTAAGCGTAATTCCTTTTGATATTCATGTTAAGTTTTTACTTAAATTCATGTTCATGAAAGAATGCCTAGCACTCAAACCAACATGGTATCATGATAACTCATAGATTCAATAGGTGAGAATGGCCTATCAACCTTAGAATCATTAGTATGTGAGTAAACCTTTCACATCATGTTCATAGGGTTTCGTGAGAATAACCTTTCAATCAACACAACAACATTATCATAGTCAAAGAAATTTTATGCACTGTCATGTGTAAGGGTACGGGGAGAATAATCTTGCAACAATACCACAATTACACAATAGTCAAAGGATTTTCACTATCTAAGTGAATCATAAGCTCATACATAATTATTATCAACATGTACAAACCCTCATAATTTTCCCTTCAAGCCTATCAATCAAACTCAACCCAAACTTCTACAATTACTACATTAGATAGGAGAATATCATGATTCAATAATGTAACGACCCGAGAGCACCCCCTAGTTCTTACCGGCGTATTCGACCTCTCGGAGGTCTTATACAAGGCCTTAGCATTCGTCATAGCATTTATCATAGAAAAATAGCGGAAAATTTAAAAAATTTTCATAATATAATGCAAGACTTAAAAGTCACCTCATTTAAACCTTTAATACAAAATCGGAATACTACGTCTCAAGGTAGCCATCTTTAAACACGACAACAACACAAGAGGGACATAACCCTTACAATACAAAAGAAACTACTATCTAGTACATCGAAGTGATGGAAACTCTTTAACATAAAGGTCCTTGAATCTTTAAGGACACACCCGAACTTGGGAATAGTAAGCCAAGCTCATCACTTCTAGGAAAAGGCCGTTTAGCCACCACCACTTACACTTGGTGTAAAAAGATGAAGAAGAATGATGTTAGTACAAGAATGCACTAAGTAAGATAACCATGCAAAATATGCTTTTAAAAGGACATTTAGTTGGAAACTATGCATCATGCCTTTTTAGAGAAACTTCAAGAACATTTAGTACATTAGGCACAATATAAACCACATACATCATCATGCACATGGAAACCATTCATAATAGCACATAGAGCCACTTATAACATTTTAGGCACATTCAATGCATACAATACATTACCTTCCTCTTTATCTTAACTACTTTCCTCAAGCAACCCTTAGGGAATACTTGGTGCAATGTATTTCCTTAAGGTTACCAAAGGTGAACTGACATATAGCCTTCATCAACCCAACCACATATATTCATAGAGTCATAAGCACACCATAAGACATAGTCTTCACATAGGAACATCACCTAAGACAACCCCCAAGTCACACTAGTGCAATGTGCAAGTATCATCCCATAATACTACTCACACCAAGTGTTCCTAGGAAGCCACCATAGACTAGGTACATGATATTCAACAAGTCATAACATCTTCATTTAACATTATACATAAGACCAACATACTTCATAACATCATATAAGGACTCATTCCATTACTACATCATTATTCATAACCCATTTAGTTAATATCTGAAATGACCCAAAAAGTTCTTAAAAATGTGCTTCGAAAGTTACCGGAAACTTGTTTAGCTATATATAAAAAAATCCATCTCGTTTTTCGAAAATCCGACTTCATATTCTTGTTTAGGGAGTCAAATTGAGTGGGAAATGGGTCTAACCCAAATTTTAGAGCAACCGTATCAAAATCCGAAATTTCCAAGTGAAGCCTTTTTCGAGGGTCTACTTTGGAGGGTCATATC
>JAJOOF010007376.1:0-27716 GCA_029582545.1 Solanum lignicaule | reverse complement strand
CACTTGGAAGCCCACAAATGTTAATGTTAAGTGGTGTAGGCCCATCAGAACATTTAAAGGCCCATAACATTACAGTTGTATTGGACCAGCCCAATGTTGGACAAAGGATGATGGATAACCCAATGAATGCAATATTTGTGCCATCACCTGTACCTGTTGAAGTTTCTCTTATACAAGTTGTGGGTATTACAAGATTTGGAAGTTATATTGAAGCTGCCTCCGGCGAGAATTTCTCCGGTTATCGTAGTAGTCGGAGTGATTATGGAATGTTCTCCCCGAAGGTAAATTTTTTCTCGTGATTTTAACTTATATACACTGACGATATACATATATTTTAGAGTATCAAGTTATCTAATATATACGGTTTATCATTCGTAATATATAGGTGTAGTGACCTGGAAAATAAGATTGGTAACTTATCATAAAAAGTTAAGACATTATCGGTACATATAAGTTAAATCCTTTTCTAATTTGAAGTTGTAGTCTATAATATTGTATCAATAGAAATATTTCTATATAATGGCAATAAAATGATTCAACTTTTTTTTAGAAATACTTTTGGAACCTTGGTCAAGCACAAATTACTGTTCTAATATTAGCAAAGTTGCTTTGCAAATTGATTAGTTAAATACAAACTGTTAATCTTTGAAAATACTTTGTCAAAAAGAACTTCTGATTAAAATGTTTTTCAAAATAAGTAAAATTTTGGTTAAACAGACTATAATAAGATTATTAATAATGAAAAATTAAGACATGTTAAAATACATGGTATATTATTGGTATACATAAGTTATACTACATACTACAAAATGTATGTATATTCTTGTGAGGCCCAAACTTTCTCTAACTGAATGTTAAATGGGCCTAAGTGAAGCCCATTATAGTCCTTTATGTTTATTTTAGTACAATATTTAAAAAATAGCCATTTCTTTCAGATTGGACAGCTATCAACAGTGCCACCAAAGCAAAGAACACCAGAAGCCTTAGAAAAGGCTATAAATTCAATGAATGCACTAGATGCAGCAGCATTTAGAGGAGGATTCATATTAGAAAAAATAATGGGCCCAATATCCACTGGACATTTGGAGCTCCGAACCCGGAACCCGAATGACAACCCATCAATAACATTTAATTACTTCAAAGAGCCAGAAGATTTACAAAGATGTGTAAACGGACTCAAAGTTATAGAAAATATAATTGAGTCCAAATCTTTTTCACAATTCAGATATGACTCAATTTCATTGCCAGCATTACTTAATTTGACTGCAAGGGCCCCTGTCAATTTATTGCCTAAACATGACAATATTTCAGTCTCATTGGAACAATTTTGTAAAGATACTGTTATGACAATTTGGCATTATCATGGAGGGTGTCAAGTTGGTAATGTGGTTGATCAAGATTATAAGGTTATTGGTGTTGATAATTTGAGGGTTATTGATGGTTCAACTTTTAATTATTCTCCTGGTACTAATCCTCAAGCCACTGTCATGATGCTTGGAAGGTTAGTATTTACTAATTTATACTCCTTCTGTTCTAATTTATATGACTTTCTTTTCCGTTTTAGTCTGTTTAAAAGAGTGTGACGTCTTTGAAAGGAAACCGTGGAGTTAATAGTAAAGTTATCTCCGTTGTGATCTATAGGTCACCGGTTCGAGCCACTTTTTTTAGTCAGTTAGAAAGAGTATGACACATTTGAAAAGGAAACTTGGAGCAACAATAAAGTTGTTTCCACGTGATCTGTAGGTCACTGGTTTGAGTCGTGGAATCAGTCATTGATGCTTGCATCAAGGTTGATTCTATATATTATACGACTTAATTGAGGTGTCGCTCTTCCCTCCTGAATTCTGCATGAACACGGAATGTTTCGTGCACCAGACTGTCTTCTTCTTTTTTCAGAAAAAGAATGATATGTTTTTTATATTTATTAACAAGTTAATTTTTAACATCTCATTTTATACTTATTGAGACGATTTATGACTATATAAATTTTATATCATAATTTGTTGGTCGGAAAAAAAAATCTTTCTTTTAAATTTTTTGTGTTCAATCTAATACCACCAGATTAATAGAGACGGAGGATAAAAAAGTAATTAAACTATTTATCAAAGTCCTATAAGTTGTTGAAATTAAGATGTGATGATTACTAAATTATTTATTTATTTATTTGGAAAATGTGCAGGTATATGGGAGTAAGGATAGTGAATGAAAGACTTGCTAAAGAGGAGCCAAATTATTAATTAATTGATCATAAATTCGTTTCTTTTTCTTTTGTTACCTTCTGTTTATGAATGAGAGTGGATTAATTAAGAATATATAATACCACTATATATGATGTAAATTGACTTCATTCTCTGTAATAATAATCCCAATAATTTCAGTAATAATATGTTTTGAGTTTAATTATTGATCTGGAGAATATAGAATGAATTCTGAGCTATTATTTTCATTTTTTCAACTCAAATCTTTCATATCGACGTAATAGTTTATTCTAATCTTAAATTCGCCTCTACATGAATTTTTAATGAACATTTCTGTTGGAATACCGTCTGAAAAGACATTTTTGACTAGCCAATTTCTGATTGACTCTATTGAAAGATCACATTTTTACTACTAAATAAACAAGAATTAATTATCGATGGACAACTCTCTAATTAAATCATAAAAATTCATCAGTAATGTTATTTAACGATAGATTATAAAAAATTATATTAGCTACGAGTATTTTAGTGTACAATCAAGAATAGGAAATATAGATATATGTGAGTGTGGAGAAAGTATATTACAAAGGATATACCTCAAAAGAGCAAAAGATTGTTTGCCACCTACTCCTAATTAAAGCATCTCTGCTCTGTTAAAGGGAATGCTATCCTTCTTTATATATTCCGCAAATAATTTAAGTTATATATATATATATTATTAAATGTGAGATTTGTGATCTTGAAAAATAAAATAAATTAATACCTCTTACAACCGGTAAATTAATAAGGTGGCCAGATGATATAAAAATAGTGTTTTGTATAATTATATTCGTTCAGAGAGAAATATTTCAAGTATTAAAGTATATGATCATCTCATTTAAAACTTTAAAGCGTGAATATACATTTTCTATTACTATTTAATTATATTATATTGTCAACATTAATAGTATAAGATCATGGTACCTGGAATCTAAATTAACATTGGAGATTTATAAAGAGAAAGATCATGATCATCTCTAGATAATTTGCATGGCATGGACTCAAAAGTAGGAGGCATCATAAGAAAATATCCTTCATTATTGTGGCATAATTCAATGGCATATCCAATTTCATTGGTGCAGCCACTAAGTGTTGTATATCCCTATAAATTTGTCTCATCATTTCCATGAGGTGGTTCAAATAAGACATTCAAATTCGATCGGAAATAATCTATGTCTGACTATCTCAATGAGGTAGAAGTATAATATGTGTACATTTCTCATTTATAAGATTATACTGAATATGTTCTTGTTGGTATACTTATTAAGTGAAGCAGTTGTAGGGCAGTTTTCCGTTTGGCAGATATATGATTATAAATATAATCTGCCAAAGGAGAGTTGCCCTATGATTGCTTCTGCTTAATTATGTTTATATGATGAGAAGAAGAAGAAGTATGAAAATGCATTCCAATTGGCATAATAAAGGGTGGCTCAATCGACGATCTTTATGTTGGGTGATTTATTTATTATTGGTATGGTTTATCGTTTGATTAATTAATTAGCCTAAATAGGATCTTTTCATGAGTTACTTCGATTCATATATATCATTTGGTAATTTATATACATGAGAATCATGTAAATACGTTTTACTCTATTACTTTATTCATTTCAAATTATGTAGCTTAATCTGAAGTACGAGGTCAAAATAATTAATTAGAAACGAACATTAAAAGTATTTGTTAGTTTTTGGAGCTTTGAAGGGTTTTAATTGCTAGCTTGAAATTGTTTAACAACCTACAAATATTTGATAATTCTTGGAATGTTTGTGTGACTAACCTAATTACATAGTGTATTTAGTTTAAGTAATAGGTTTTTTATCTAATGAGATTTATGTATGTTGACAATATATACATATGTGGTATATGTACTAATAAATGTTGAGATGGCCGAGTTGGTCTAAGGCGCCAGATTAAGGTTCTGGTCCGAAAGGGCGTGGGTTCAAATCCCACTCTCAACATATTTATTTTTTTATTTTTCGCTTATAATTGTTTTTAAATTTTAACATTTACCATATATTTTACCTTTCAAATTATTCTCATTTACATATTTCTGTTTGAATAATTTACCAATCAATTTAATTACTAGATTTTTCATTAGCACAGTCTACTTCAACCTCACTACACACCAAATATGATTTAACTACTTTTTGACCATATGCATGCTAGACTTGAAAGAGATTGATAGCTTTACATGACCCTATTGATCTGATATGCAATATTTGCCTTGTACAACATGCTAGTTGACTTAGTCTACTCAAATTTATGGTATACTAAAACTAGCAATTTCCTTCTTCACAAGGTACCCAAAGATAAAAATTAAAATTGTGTTAAGGTTTCGGTGGAGAAAACATCTCGCGTATATATAGAGTTTGAAGAAGGATCATACATCAGGGGTGAAGTGTGATATAGGCAACACAAGCATCACTAGTTGATTCTGCGATTCGATTATATAACTTTATTGTTGGTAAAAAAATCCGATTATAAATTTCTTGATTAGTGTTATATTTTTTAAAATACTAGTTGGATCATACAACTCATACTTAGCTGTGTGGACAAAATATTTCTTGTATTGATCAAGTCTATAGAGTGTAACTCTTGCACATAGGAAACTTGGCATTATATTATATAGTATCAACCGCCCAAACGGCAAGAATGAAAATACAGCTATATGTTTATCTAAATTTTATCACTTTTTAATTTTAATAATATTATTGGATAGTTTTTTCAACCCTAATTAATTTGAATTGAGGCATAGTCGATTGCCACTTACATATTTTGTATAGCATGTTAATTCAGTACCATAAACGATTTAAAACAAATTCTGTAGATTAAACTTAATCTTCGTTTAAACAATGTATACGATTAAAATTAAATAAATAAACGTATATACATAACTAGATCACATTTATTTTGAACCACTATCTCAAGAAACTTCTATAAAACTAACTTGACCAAAAAAATAATGATATTTTCTTAGAAAATGTAATAACTAACATTATTGGTGGGGATATAAATGTACTATGGTGATTGAAAGCAACTAGACAACATAGAATTTTGGAATGAAAAGTGACCACGTTAAACAAGTCCAAGAATTTTATTTTTTTTAGAAAAAAACATTCTAGTGAAATTTCTATGGAAAATAGATTGATAGTGCTGGCCACTATAAAAAGCATAAATCCTTGTTTTTTTGCTCTTTTTGCATATGCTAATCGACATTTCCAGCAAAATTTTCCAAGCTACTTCCACACCAGGGGCGGACCTAGAGTATACGTTACGGATTCATTCAATACATATATGTATATGTATCGAGAAATTCACTAAATAAGTATAAATAATTGCGTCAAATCCATAAATCAAATGAATTTTGGTAGAATCTTATGTTCAGATGTCATAAACTAAAAATTCTGGCTCTACCTCTGTTGGTCACACATTTTGTTGGATGCTAATATAATCTTATAAGATTATTTTGATGGAAATTTTGAGGCATTTAAGCTGTCAAGATTAGTATTAATCGGCAAGACTAAAGACCCTTTCAAGTGTTTAATCAGAAAAGTAATGATTTTATGTAGTGACTATTCACAGATTGACCAAGTCTAATAATTAAATTTCAATATAGAACTAAATGACCTATGAGAAACACATGTTAGGTCATTGTAAGTTGAGATAGAAATGGTCAAATCATATTACTCCTTTCGTTCCAATTTAACTGTCTTTACATTTTTTTTAATCGTTCCAAAAAAAGTGTTTCTTTCTTTTTGGTCATTCCAAAAGGACTACACACATCTTTGATTTAAGATCACGAGATTAAAAGTATATCTTTATTTTTTAAATTTCGTGTCCTGTCCAATTAATGTTAAGATATGGCACCATGACCTAACTCAACCCAAAAGCTCGTTCATGAAAAAAGTTTATCCAAGTCCATATAAGGAGATCGACTTCTCATCCCTTACCATTGTGGAACTTCTTAACACTCCCCGCACGACCAGATCTCAACTGGAGTGTGAACACTCATAATGGGGGTCCAACATCGGTGAATGACAAATTGGGATGAGCCTAGCCCTGATACCATATTTAACAACTTAAGACGCCTAAGTTGGGAAGGACATATCAATTTTTTTCCCTCTAGACTTGTCTAAATAATAACTCAATTTAGTTTACACATAACTTCCTGCAGGCTGCAACAAACCAAAAAGGCCAAGAAAAAGACCAAAAGAATCCTAAATCAAGAATGCAATCACCTTGTTTCAACTGTATTTGCTGCCAGAATTCCCATGGAGAAAAAAATCCCTCCTCTAAAATCGGCATAATCATCACTTGTCATCGCGAATTCATCGATGCAGTAGCTTCATCCATCCAGCCAAATTCCCAATTCACTAACCATGAGTGTTTGCCTTCTTGTGCAGAACTATTTGCCAACTTACAAGAAGCGTATCCACATTACAGTCAGACTAATCTTGCTGATGAAATTCGAGCTAACGAATACTATCACCTCACTCTTTCGAAACATGTTTGTTTTGATTACATTGGAAATGGCCTTTTTTCTTACTACCAACAACAGAACATGATCAAATCTCATCCAATTCACGATTCAATCGCTTCTTCATCATCAGCTCCACCTCCTCCTCCTCCTCCTCCTACTCACAACGAACCTTTCTTTAACATTTCGTATAAGTCAGTGAGTTTAACTACTCAATTGCTCTACGGAGGGCAAGAATCGGATATAGAACGTAAAATGAGGAAAAGGATTATGAAATACATGAATCTCTCTAACCATGACTACTCAATGGTCTTTACAGCTAACCAATCTTCTGCATTTAAGCTCTTGGCTGACTCTTATCCCTTTGAGTCTAATCCTAACCTCCTTACTGCTTACGATCACGAAAATGAAGCAGTGGAAGGGATGATCGATAACGCTAAGAAAAAAGGGGCTAAAGTGGTATCAGCAGAGTTCTCATGGCCTAATTTGAGAATCAATTCAAGAAAACTGCGAAAAACGCTTAGTGTCAAGAAGAAACAGGGGTTATTTGTTTTCCCTCTTCAGTCTAAAGTAACGGGAACAAGATATTCGTATCAATGGATGAATATTGCACAAGAAAACGGATGGCATGTAGTGTTTGAAGCATCTGCTTTAGGTCCCAAAGACATGGAAACATTAGGCTTATCAATCTTTCAACCTGATTTTCTCATTTGCAATTTCTACAAAGTGTTTGGTGAAAATCCTTCTGGTTTTTGTTGTTTGTTCGTGAAAAACTCAACCATATCACAGTTGAACAAATCATTTACTAGCTTGGGAATTATTCGTCTTGTTCCAGTAGACGCGAAATCATTTGAAGACTCCTCTTCTTCAATTTCATCAGAAAACTCTGTTTCAGAATTCCAAGAAATCGAACAAGTGTCTGATCAAGAACCAAAGAAAATAACCACATTGTTCGAAATACTGAATTGGGCTAACAAATCCAACGAGAAGACTCTTTCAACGACAACTACGAGCTTGGAATGCAGAGGATTAGATCATGCTGATAAACTCGGCCTAATACTAACAAGTAGCAGAGCAAGGTACCTTATAAACTGGCTAATAAACGCGTTAACGCGTCTTCAACATCCTCATACTGAAGATATTCATCATCCTTTAGTGAAAATCTATGGATCAAATATACATTTCAATAGAGGACCAGCTGTGGCATTCAATGTGTTTGATTGGAAAGGCCAAAAGATTGATCCAACACTCGTACAAAAGCTTGCGGATCGACACAACATATCACTTTCTTGTGCATTTTTGAAACATATATGGTTTTCAAAAATGTATGATGATGAAAAAAACACAATCTTGGAGAATTGTGATGGTGATAATTATAATAATAATAATAAGAAGAAGAAGAAGAAGAAGGGGAAATTGAGTTTTGGTGTATCAGTTATTAGTGTTTCAATTGGGATGATGACAAATTTTGAAGATTTGTATAAGTTATGGAGTTTTATAGCTAGATTTTTAGATGCTGATTTTGTTGAGAAAGAGAAATGGAGATATAAGGCACTCAATCAAACAACTATTGAGGTGTAGATTGAATTTTTATTTTTATTTTTGCTGGAATTACCACATTGATTCTTTTATCTTCTTTTTTCCTATCATTTGTTTTGCAAGACTATGTTGCTCGACTCTCCAAAATATGATATCCTATTCGTGTTTGATCCTTCAAAAGGTGCACTAATATGAAGTAATCGAGATGCACCTTATGGTATTTATGAAGCATCAAGCAATATATGTTTAGTATTTTTGAAGAGTCGAGCAAAAGATGAGGAAGACTTTTAGATATTATTCTTCCAACTTTAGTGAAATTATATATGATATCTTTCAAGTAACATATGGAGAGATTCCATTTTTTAAGGATCATTTTGCACTTTGGTCTTTTCACTTTTTCATGAGTTATAAGTTCATATTTTCGCATCATAATATCATTTCATAAGATATTAGTTCGATTTCTAAGGATAGAAATTAAATATCATTTTATATGAAGGGCAAAAATTAAAAGACTAATCTATTTAAAGAACAAGTCCGGTAATTAAATAACTATTTTTGTGACTCATCGAGTGGAAAAATCCAGCTTGGGCAGTCCAATAGTTGGGTCCATGTGTAACAAAATATGTTAAACTACCATTTGGGCCGTTATATGATCTAAGCCCAGTGGTTTTGTACCCATAACATTTGTTAAAAGATTATAGTATAGATGTATATGGTATGTATATATTTGACTCAAAAAATATATATATATTGTACATGTGGAGATGTATTTTAAATAATGAATTGATAAATATGTACGTCTTTTTGATAACTTAAATTTTTAGATGGAATAGTAACATATTGGATTGTTATAGATTTACAAGTAATGAATCCGCCTATTAAATTAAAAATAAAATAGCAAAGTAATTTTTTGTTATTCACATTTGTTTTTTAATGAGTTTACCAAGTTAAATTTGGGAAAGTAAAATAAATGGAGGGATATTTTTAAGTAAAATAATTAAGGGACTGTCGCACGCTTTAAATGCTAGTAATTTTTACACCTCAAAGTTAGCACACATTTCAACAAAATAATTAAAATATTCTAAGCTCGAATTATTCGAATCTTACCTACTACCAAGCAGATCTAGAGAAAGGTCATCACTTCAAAATGACGACTTTTTTGGAGTAGTTATTATTTTTCCAAATCAAAGCGATAAAGAACTGAATTTAAAAGATTATGAATCGTGACAATATTGCCACTAGCAAAATAAAATTTTCAATTCTCCTGTCATTGTGACGAAATCAGAATTTTTACTTAAAAAAATTTAAAATATAAACAAATACACGTTAAGAAGGTAAATTAAAAAGATTTAATATCTATTCTCTCTATATATATATACTTAAATAAATGATTTTGAGTTTAGTATACGGAAAAAAATATTTTTGATTATTAAAAATTTTAAGGTATGCTTATGTTTTTTCACGGCATTACTAAGAGTGAGCCGCCATGGCTTACTTAAAAAGTCTTTAGAAACGTGAATTTTCAGTTGGAAAATTTACTTTAAGTTGCCTCCATGGCGGCTTTATTTTTTGGCTTGCAAATTTTCCTTCTTATTTTAATCTTAACGTTGAATGTTCACTAAGTTGGTGAAAGGAAAAAAAATAAAAACTATCGAGAACACTTCTAAACTAAGCGCGAATTATTAGTTTTATTTCTGAACTATTGGTAGTATTAAAAACATCAATTTATTTGACAAACTGGACTTAAATATACTATCGATCATGTAACATGAATGAAATACATTTCTAAAGTCTCGCCAAGTTTAAGGGTGGTTCCAACACTTCTCTCGGTTGTTTATTAGTGTCATTGAGACCACTTACTATGTTATTTGACAGATTAAGGGTGATCGATGATGTATCTAAATTTAGTTAGTCAAGTAAATGAGTGTTTTTAAGACTGTCAAAAATTGAAATACGATTGAAGGAAAAAATAACAAATTAATGGACTTTTATACTCTCTTTTTTCCAAATAAAAAGGACTTCATTGTTTATCACAATGCAAGTTGGATATTTAAAATATTATATTTTGTCAAATCAAGAAGGAATTAAATATTCTCTTTATTATTACATCCAATATCTATAAGCCTAAAAGGCTCTCTTTATTATTACATCCAATATCTATAAGCCTAAAAGGTCATGACAAAGTTATGTGCTATTCCACGTGCGATTTCCCTCTTTGAGCTTGTGATAAAAAAGTCATTGAATCTCAACTAAAATCACCCCTTAGTTAGACTATAGCTTGTGACATGTTCGATTAATTTGAATTTATGTTAAATAATTTTATAATAAGAAATAAAAGGTTCTTTAATAAAAATAATTTTATATTTTAAAATTTAAAGTCAAAATTTCTGACTATAAATGAGGGCTATAATTTATAGGACTACTTAATTGATGTATCATGATCGAATTCATCCAAAATAAAAAAATTAATTGACACTCGAAAAATAAAGTATATTTGGAAAAAGAAGTTATCTTAAAACTCTATCAAATACTTGAAGCAAGAAAAGTATAGAATCCTTTAAGGAACATAAAATTTCTTACTTATCACTAATTAAGGAAATCTCATCTTAGCCTAATTGAACATTTTAACAACTTATCATTCCGTATATTTATTAATTCAACTCATTTTATTTCACCTAAATTTAATGCAACACATGTATATTTGACACATCGATTCGAAGTAAGAAGTAAAACTCATTAAATGGGAATTCAGAAAATAGTAGCCTCTTACGCTTTGAATGAACTTGACTTTTTCTTGTCCTAATTAACAACAGAGTCGTAACTTATATTAGAACGTTTAAAATACGAAGAAGTAAATGTATCTTAATTTTTATATATATAATATAACTTTCTTATCGAATAGATGAATATATTGCTCCTATCTAGCTCCGCTCCTTCGGTCCCACTGTACTCCATTGATCTGAAATTCTGTATTGATTTTGACACCAAATTTGTATTTTATTTTTTTATATTATAGTACTCCATTAGGTCTTTGTTTGAAGTATCTTCCTGTATGCACTTAATAAAATGGGGTCAGTTTTGGCTGTCAGCAGTATTATTAGCACCTCCCTCGTTTCTTTTCCGTCAGCCACCCTACACGTGAAAATTATTTTGGCTAAGGATAGCAAGACACGTGAAGAAATTGTAAAATTATACTGAATATATTATTTTTTTAATAATAAAAATTGAATTTAGAATCTTTGTCGATTTTCTAAATTAAGTTTGAACGATGTAATTATCTTATCTGAAAATTTATTAATATTATTATTCATTGGATTATTTCCTTGAAAAAAAAAATCAACATTTCTAGGATTTATTTTTTAATTTCAAACGATGTGGAGCTTATGAGTACAAAAAATTTAATGAGAATACTATAGAAGAATGTTGCAACAGAACATATAACTTAATTGTACTGTTAGACTTTCCTTAATTATTAATTAATTTTCACTTTTATAATATATTATATATATTACTTGTACTCTCTCCGTCCCTAATTACTGGTCCACTTTTGAATTGACACACACGTATTAAGAAAACAATTAATGATATAGTGAATTTACCATTTTACCCCTATTAATTATGAAGTGGATGAAAAAATTTACATTTTTCAAAGTAATTAGTCATTTAATTGAGGGTATAATAGCTAAAAAAATTGTCCTTTCTTGATTTGTCAAAATGGACAAGTAATTAAGGATAACTATAAAAGAAAAAGTGGACAAATAATTAGAGACAGAAGGAGTATCTTTTATTCATTGACTCGACGATCTTGGTTGGTAGCTTGCATTTATGACCGTTAATTTGTGTTGGTGTATTGTTAAAGAAGAACTCTTGTAATATATCGTATATCTTTTTACTGTTTCTAACAAATATATATATAGGCTATGGAACTTTAAAAATATCTCTAAAATGATATTAGATTTTAAGATTTAATCAAATTTTATAATCAAAGGATAACTTAAATAAAGATATTAAAGGTGAAATCAGTTCTGGTCCAAAAAAAGGGAAATAAGACTTAAAAGCAATGGCGTAGCAAAAAGTTTCACGAAAGATATTTAAACAAATAAAAAAAAATCCTATAGGGACTCAATCGTGCATACTCTGCACCTAATTGCCACCGAGCTGCTTGCATTATCTTATAGGTTTTAAGCATAAAAAAAAACAATAAAATGCAGACACAGATTCAAATTTGGGCACCGAGTAAGTTTTGTTGTTTTGAGGATGTCCAAAATAATACATATATCAATATAAAATAAAATTTGATCTATATATATAAAATAATTTTCTAACGAAAAGTGTTCAACTGAAAACTCTGAAACCACCATAACTCCGCCCCTACCTATATATATAATGTCAATAATTCACTATGTATAGGGGTCTCATCTTTCTTTTATAGAAAAAGCCAATATGTCCCCAAAATGGCAGAAAGATTACTCGTGCCCACTTTATATTGTTTCAAATAATATTTAGGTTATGTTCGGTATGAATAAAAATATTTATCAAAAGATAAATAAATTATTTTTTTATATTTGATATGTAAATAGAAAAAAAATAATCAAAGCGCTCGTATATAAGCTAATGGTTGCTCCATAAAAAAAAGTTGATCAGGTTTATCCCTTGAACTATGCAAATAAGGCAGTTTTGTCTAATTGCGAAGACTTGAGCAAAAACTTATAGTAGACATTTTGAGATTAATTTAATTATTTTATGTTTCCTATAAAGTTTAAAATTGTCTATACTAATTTTTCAATTAAATATTTATTCTATTGTTTATTTTATTTTATTATTATCACTCTTACTTAAATTTTAGAGGACTTAATAATAAGTAATATAACATATTAATGTTTAATTTAATTTAATTTCTCTTATCATATTATATATAGAGTTAGTAAAATAAATTTATTATCATGGAAAAATAAATTTTAATGGATTGGTAAGTAATTGTCAAAAATGATGTAATATCAGTAGATTCTCGAGTCACATGACAATTAAAAGACAAATGACTTTATCTTTGATAAAAGTGATACCGTTCTTTGACATGATCTGGAATGGCAAAGTCCGTAAATATAAGAAAATCATTTATATGAAATACTCCCACAATATTTTTCGTTTTATGAGAGTCAAATAATTTAAGTTTGATCGAAAATTCATGTATGAAATCTTCAATGTTTTTGAAATGAAATTTATATATTTCTAAACTACGTAAAAAGTATTATAAGTCACAATAATTGATAATTCAACATATTTAAAAGATATATGAAAAATTTATGGTCAAACAAATTTGGTTGAATCTCAAAATCTGAAATGTGTCGCATAAATTGAAATAAAGAGAGTATACAGTATCAATATTTTCATATAATATTTTAGTTCTAAGTTAGTACTTCTAAATAGTGCATACCATCAAATCCTTGATTAATTTAATGTCTAAGTGCACATTACATTCTCCGGTTTTTGAATTATATTTTGGTTCTAACTAATACCTACCATCAAATACATGAGAAAACAAGTACTAATGGGCTCAAATTCGCAATTTATAAAGGGGAAACTAAGTAAAGATCTCATAAAGGTAAAATAATTATAAATATATACCGTTTTACAATTATACTTCACTAAATAATTATACTATATACCCCAACTAATTTCGCTTAGCTGATACTAAATAAGTATCATATATTGTATTGGTACTTCCGCTTAATTGATACTAAATCAATTATTATATATATATATATAATGTATTGCTATAATTAAGGTTTCTTGTTTAGAAATTATTCATTAGTCAATGATATTATAAAAGTATAATATATACTCTTATACTATCATTGACTAATGAACAATTTCTGAACAAGAAACCTTAATGATACCATATAAATATATATACTCTTATAGTATCATTGACTAATGAATAATTTATGAACAAGAAGCCTCAATGATACCACAACAATATACATATATTCTTATAGTGTCATTGACTAATGAGTAATTTCTAAACAAGAAACCTTAATGATATATATATATACATATACTGATTTAGTAGTAATTAAGAGAAATGATCAGCCTTAATGATACCAATACAATATATGATACTGATTTGGTATCAGTTAATCGAAAATTATCAGCCTTAATGAATGAGGGTATGGACTGTAATATTTTTTGAGAGAATAGATATTTCTTGAATTACCTTGAATTGGATATGAACATGTAATTATTTTGAATTTTATGGGTTATTTATGTAGATTTTCCATCTAAAAATGATACCTTTATTATTTCTTTAAGGCTTTGCTTTAAAATTAAAATTGTTAAACAACATACAAAATATATATTTTTGAAACAGATTAAAAAAGAAAATAAGACGAGGAGAGGGGGCAGGCAGTAGAATTTATTTGGAAAATAAAAAAAAATGTTGGTCTGTATTTGAGGGCTGGAAAGAGTGTATATAAATCTTATGCGAAGGTCTCTCTGTCAACACACAACTTCACTCATTTCTCGAATCATTCTCTTTCTCCCTCTTCCCGAACTTGTAGGATTTCCTCTCGAACATACTCCTCGCCGGAGAACGAAATAAACGTCGTCGGTGTTCAGGTAATTGAAGGTTCTACTTTTGATCCGTTCAATTCTTTTGGCTCGAAGTTGTAGTTGGAACAAATCGGAAATGGCTTCTCAACCGAAGAATGTTGGAATTCTCGCCATGGAGATTTACTTTCCTCCTACTTGTCTTCAGCAGGTAAAATTTCCCGAATAAATTTTGCTAAATACGTATATACATCCACATGCGTATAGTTATACTTGCAGATGTGTATTACGATTGGGTTGTATGTTAGGTGCTACAGTTTTGGCTGAGGAAAAATGAAATCGGCTTCTTCGGAATAATGATTTTCTTGATGTTAAAAATTACCAAATGCCTTTTGTTATTGCGGTTTGTATTTCTGTAAAGTTTCCTTTCCGTTAGAAATTGTTTTTTTACTTCAAAATTATTAAGTTTACTTATACAGAGAAAGTCATAATTGCTTGGAAAGTTAGATTTCTATTTAAGATCTCATGATTTATGAATATGAGATCATAGATTTTAATTTATTGCACTTGCATGTTGATTGTTAAATGTATTGTGTATAGCTAGCTATACACTTTACATGGTTTTGGTGCTTTGAAGCTATTTTTCTGATATAATGTAATATTCAAACAAGTTAATAGATTCGAGGGAATAGATCTGATAATTTCTATGAAAAAATGCAATGTTTAGGAAGTATTGGAGGCTCATGATGGAGCAAGCAAAGGCAAGTATACAATTGGTCTAGGACAAGATTGCATGGGCTTTTGCACTGAGGTTGAAGATGTCATATCAATGAGGTATGCAACTAACTTCAGTAGCTGCAGCAACTCCGTATCAATTTCAAACTAGTGAGGATAAGAATGTGAATCCTCATTGCTCCGGTTCATATGGCTTGATTTCGTTTCAGTACTTCGTAATACTGGGGATTAATTTCATTAGAAACTGTTGCGTCTCTTCTCATTGAATTTTTCATCATCAGTTTGACAGCTGTTAATTCCCTACTGGAGAAGTATTCTGTTGATCCGAAGCAAATTGGTAGGCTAGAGGTTGGAAGTGAAACTGTTATTGATAAGAGCAAATCCATCAAGACATTCTTAATGCAAATATTTGAGGTATTGGCTGTTGCTTCTAAGAATGCTGATTAGTAAACAGTCAATTATGGTGCTTTCAAACATGTGGACAAGTGAGACTTAACTACTAACTTTTGCATGATGTACTGCTGATTAGCTCAAAAATAGAATATTAGTTGCAGTCAAGTATTATAAATTATTTAAGACATGGCTTTTTTGCTGATGCTGTTTGTTACCCATCTATATTGTCATATAGGTGAAAACAAGTATAATGATAATGTATTATTCAGTTAGTTACTTGTTATATTACAAAGTAACTCCTCCAAAATGAGCTTAATATTTGCTTTGACATTTAACCTTGGAAAAAAAAATGTTTGCTGCATCAATTTTCCCGTTTGTCTTTCTTGATTTTCCTCTTCACTGCTAAAGCTTTACTTTGTGGTTATCACTTGTGTTTATCATCAAAACTTATTCTTGTGCTTTACCATGTGAAACAAGCAGAAACATGGAAATACTGACATTGAAGGAGTTGACTCAACTAATGCCTGCTATGGGGGAACTGCTGCATTGTTCAACTGTGTAAATTGGGTGGAGAGTGCTTCATGGGATGGACGCTATGGTCTTGTAGTATGCACAGATAGCGCGGTATGGTCATTATTTTCATGCATTCTACAACTTTATTTTTATTCTATTGCTTTCTTATTAGATACATAGACTGCAATGCCTGAGCCTTGCATGATTTTGTCCATTTATTTGAGAACTTCTGTTCACAGGTCTATGCAGAGGGGCCTGCTCGGCCTACTGGAGGAGCTGCAGCTGTTGCTATGCTTGTTGGGCCTGATGCTCCTATAGTATTTGAAAGCAAGATCAGGGCTAGCCATATGTCCCATGTCTATGATTTTTACAAGCCCATCCTTGACAGTGAATATCCAGTAATTTCCTTTAGTCCCTGCTTGTCTTGTTGATCTTCATATTTCACATGAATGTTTCAAAATGCTATTTTGTCAAAGCTTTGGGTTAAATATTTTGATTTTTTGAGAGTAGTGGGTGTTGAGAGTGGTATTTTACAGAACTGATAGAATCTTTTGCAAGCTGCCACTTGCTGCTGATAGCAGTGTATTGCACGGAAATCTGTAGAATTTCAGTATCTCTTATTAGTTCCTTATTACCGATATTCTTGACGCCTGCTGCATCATCACTGTTGAAGCTAATTTTCCACCTGTGCTCTGTTTTATGATGTTAATTGTTTTTGCAGGTGGTTGATGGTAAGCTTTCACAAACCTGTTATCTCATGGCACTTGATGCCTGCTACAAGAGTTTATGCAACAAGTAAGTTTCCGGTTGGAAATAAGTTTCTTAACTGTCTTCATTTAGTGACCTTTTACTTCCATCTTTTAGATATGAGAAATTGGAAGGCAAGCAATTTTCAATGGCGGATGCAGCCTACTTTGTGTTCCATTCACCATACAACAAGGTAGCTTATGAGAATCCCATACATATTATAATTTCCTTTTTCTATTTCTCGTAATAAAGGGATATAAACAGTTATCTGAATCTTTTTTTTAATCATGCAGCTCGTGCAGAAGAGCTTTAGTCGATTGCTGTTCAATGATTTTCTAAGGAATGCTAGGTGTGTTACTAATTTTCTCTTAGAAAGAAGTTTTTTCTTGTTTAAAGTAATTCTTTGGACTGATCATCCTCATTTCTGCATTTGCAGCTCTATTGATGAGTCTGCCAAAAAAATCCTGGCCCCCTTCGAATCCTTAACCAGTGATGAAAGCTACCAGAGCCGTGATCTTGAGAAGGTTCACCTTCTTCCTGAAATATTTTTCTTTTTCAGTAGCAACTTCCTGCAATTCTTTTTCAATACATTGCTGGAAGCGATGAAAATGAAGTCTTAATGTCTCCAAAGACTGAACTGAAAATGGAATTTTTTTTCATGCACTTACAGGCATCCCAACAACTTGCTAAACCACTTTATGATGAGAAGGTGCAACCTACCACACTGATACCAAAACAAGTTGGCAACATGTACACCGCATCTCTTTATGCTGCTTTTGCATCCCTCCTTCACAATAAGCACAACACATTGGTAAATACAAGTTACTTTTTTAAAAAAAAAATTGTTCCTTCCTGCTCAGCACATTGGTAAATTTTGTTCTTCTGTTCCTTACCGCTTGTTTCACCACCATTGCCTAAATAATTCTCCCGGCTTCTGAATCATTTTGTCACCTCAGGCTGGTCAGCGGGTAATCATGTTTTCCTACGGGAGTGGATTGACTGCGACTATGTTTTCGCTAAAGTTTAACGAAGGTCAACATCCTTTTAGTTTGTCAAACATTGCAAGCGTGATGAATGTCGCAGAGAAGTTGGAATCGAGACATGAGGTATGCTAAATTCTGATCTCACGATCACTTGTAGATTTAGACTCCATCACTGACTTCATTTAAGCTATAAGATATCCAAGTAGCTGTCAGTGATTTTATTGAACTATCCCTCTTTTTTCATCATAACCCTGACTGATGTCAATAACATTTTGTGCAGTTCACTCCTGAAAAATTCATCGAAATATTGAAACTAATGGAGCACAGATATGGTGCCAAGGACTTCGTGACCAGCAAGGATTGCAGCCTTCTCGAACCAGGAACCTACTACCTAACAGAGGTTGATTCCAAGTACAGAAGATTTTATGCAAAGAAGGCTCAAGAGAATGGGCAGGTCAACGGACACTAGGACACCAAACATGGTCCTTGCACGGTGTAAGGCCATATTGTAGGCTCGTGCTGTTTAAGTTATTGTTAGCGCATAGAAGAATAACTAGTGCTCTGGCAGATTCGATTGTTATTACATGTAGTTTCTTTTCCAGAGTAGTAGATCCTATGCCTTTTTTCTTTCTTTTTTCAGTTCCTGACGAGTTCTAATGTTGTGTATCTCCTGTCTTCACCTGTTTGTGAAATGATTGTAAAAGTCATCAACCTAGTCTTTGGTTGGAATTCATTTCTCATCTGTAATAAACTAATGTATTTATGAGAAAGATCATTTCAATGGGTGATTGTTGAAATTTGTGAAATTTATAAAACTCGTGAAAATACGGTAAACAGATTTTCACATAACTTATGCATGTATTAACCAAATGTTACATTTGTTATGCATTTTATATTGAATTATTTGTTCGTACTACCATCAACCAACTAGGTTCAAGTGTTACGTTTTTTTTTTTCCCATTGGATACTAGTATGTGATTTTCAGATAACGACCCTCGGATCAATTTTGGCATGCATATTTTCCTTCTTATTTTGATAGTAACGTTTTGAAGTTGACTAAAAGCTGGTTAAAGAAAAGGAAATAAAAGCAAATGAAAGAACTTCTTTTCATTTTCTTTAAATAAAATAACTTCAATTAACATAAGTTGGACCTTTAAAATACTCCAAATTGTGTACTTCAATAATCAATTTAAGAAGCTAAGGACTTATATATTCCCTTCTAATACATCCTATTTTGACGTTGAATATGAAGTACCTAAAAGGTGTAACAGTAACATTTCATAATACCAACATGATTTTCTTCAGAATGATTTTTTATATTACATTTTACTTCTCTACAATATATTATTTTTGAAAAATTACCCCTCTATAACCTCATACTTAAATAGTATATACATATTTAAATTAGTTTACAAATATATTCCTTCTTTGATGCCTAAAATTTTAAACTAATTCGGATAATGAAATCCCAAAATATGTACCAATATTAAACACAGGCGGGAAACCAACCATAACACCAGAAGTTTCTTTTTGTTAATCCTTTTCTCATGTGTATTTGGTAGCCCACTTGTTGAAGGGCGATTCTCCCATTTCCCTTCTCTTTCCCACTGGTTCTGCTTTAAATTATTGAAACTCAACTTTGGTGTCCTGATTTGAATTGTTATATTTAATCGAACGCAAATATGCCAACACACACATCCATTCATCTTCTTTCTCCATCACAAATTTCCTCTCCTTCGGAAAAGCAGTGCCGGAGAAGGAAATAAACGTCGGCGGTCCGGTGGTTGAAGTTTTATTAGTTAAATTTGTTCAGTGTGTTTTTGCTCAAAGTTATAGTTGCTACAATCGGAAAATGGCTTCTCAACCGAACAATGTTGGAATACTCGCAATGGAGATTCACTTTCCTCCTACTCGCCTTGTGCTGGTAAAATTACTATACTAGTAACATTTTAAATTTATACTTCTTATTAATTCTTATTTAGCTGCTTAAGCTTGTTTGTTCGATCGTTCCAATTGAGCACCTGAAATCATGATAAACTGCTGGGGAAGTGTTTGTGCGTGTTAGGTAAATAATCGTAGTTTTGAGTCGAATATGAAGGAGAGTAAATGCGTATAACTTAGGATAACCATTTTATTTAAGCTCTCTTGGTGATCTTATGTTATGCACATGTATTTGTTTGCGAGCTACATAGTTTAGTGCTTTTAAAAGGACTCATATTGCTTTTATAGTTTCAAGGGAATAAGACTTTTATGAGTTAATTTAAGTAAAATTGCAATGTACAGGAAGAATTGGAGGCTCATGATGAAGTAAGCAAAGGCGCGTATACAACTGATCCTGGACAAGATTGCATGGGCTTTGTTATTGAGGATGAAGATGTTGTATCAATGAGGTATGCAGTTAACTTTAGTAGCTGCAACAACAACTACTAGCTAGGGATCAGATATATGAATCTCTATAATCGTTCTGCTTCATTTGGATCCATTTTGTTTCATAAATTGTCATAAAGAAACTGCGGACTAAGTTTATTAGCTAATACTTGCAAATACTACTATGTTTTCATCTCTTCTCATCAGAATTTTTCATCTTCAGCATGACGGCTGTTACTTATCTTCTGGAGAAGTATGCTATTGATCCAAACCAAATTGGCCGGTTAGACGTTGGAACTGAAACTATTATCGATAAAAGTAAATCTATCAAGACATTCTTAATGAGAATATTTGAGGTAACACCCGTTCCATCAAGGCAATGTCTATTATGGTGTTTTCCAACATGTTGCCAACTGATTAAGACTTAATTGCTAAGCCTTCGTGTGACATACCTCTGATTCATCTTGTGAAACAAGCAGGAACATGGAAATACTGACATTGAAGGAGTTGACTCCCATAATTCTAGCTATGGGGGACCTGCTGCATTGTTCAACTGCGTTAATTGGGTGGAGAGCTCTTCATGGGATGGACGTTATGGGATTGTAGTATGCACGGATAGTGCGGTATGATCATTAATCTTTCATGCAATCTACGACTTGAGTTTTTTCTATTGCTTTGCTTATTAGGTAGTACATATTATGAAATGTCTGAGCCTTAGCATTGTTTTTGTTCATTTACTCAACAACTTTTGTTCACAGGTCTATGCAAAGGGACCTGCTCGGGCTACTGGAGGAGCTGCAGCAATAGCTATGCTTGTAGGGCCTGATGCTCCTATAGTATTTGAAGGCAAGATCAGAGCTAGCTATATGTCTCATGTCTATGATATTTACAAGCCCATCCTTGACAGTGAAGATCCAGTAATTCCCTTTTAACCTTTAAGTTTTCGTTCTCACAGAAATTGGTTAAATACAAGATTTAACTAACATGTTGCATGACAATTTTTACAATTTCAGTATCATTACTGATATTTTGTGAGCAGGCTACATCTATTGTTGAAACTTCAGTATTTTCCATGTGTGATGTTAGTTGTTGTTGCAGGTGGTGGACGGTGAGATTTCGCAAACATGTTATCTTAAGGCACTTGATTCTTGCTATAAGGGTTTGTGCAACAAGTAAGCTGCCAGATGATGCATCCTTATATTTCGAGTAAAATTGTTAACTGTCATTGTTTAGTGACCTTTTGTGTCATGTTTTTTCAGATATGAGAAAGTGGAAGGCGAGCAATTTTCAATTGATAATGCAGCCTACTTTGCATTCCATTCACCATACAACAAGGTAGGTTATAAATCTATTTGTTTTCCTCTGTTTCTCTAAATTAGTTCATATAAACACTTATCTGAATCCTTTCTAATTAATCTTGCAGCTTGTCCAGAAGAGTTTTGGTCGCTTGCTTTACAACGACTTTTTAAGGAATGCTAGGTGTGCTAAAAATCTTCTGTTAGAAATGAATATTTTCATTGTTTAAACGGATGTTATGGACTGATCATCTTCATTTCTGCATTTTCAGCTCTATTGACGAGTCTGCTAGACAAATCCTGGCTCCCTTTGAATCCTTAACTGGTGATGAAAGCTACCAAAGTCGTGATCTTGATGAGGTTCACTATCAATTGCTACTTTTTCATCCTGAAATATTCTTTATTTTACAATTGAATTTCTCTGATCGTCTTCAAATATTTATTTTAATCATTCAACCTAACCACATTTGATACCAAAACAAGTTGCTAAGCCTTTCGCCTGATCAATACAGGCATCCCAACAAGTTGCTAAACCATTTTATGATGAGAAGGTGGAGCCTACAACATTGATACCAAAACAAGTTGGCAACATGTACACCGCGTCTCTCTATGCTGCATTTGCATCCCTCCTTCACAATAAGCACGACACATTGGTAAACACAACTTTAAACTTTTCTTCTTTTGTTTTTTTTTTCTTTCGTGTATGTTTCTGAATCAGTTCTTGCCTCTCAGGCCGGTCAGCATGTAATCATGTTCTCCTATGGGGGTGGATCAACTGCAACAATGTTTTCACTAAAACTTAATGAAGGTCAACATCCTTTTAGTTTGTCAAACATTGCAACTGTGATGAATGTTGCAGAGAGGCTGCAAAAGAGATATGAGGTATGTGGAAATTTTCATGTTGGTGGATTTGTTTGCAGTAGCATTCAAATGTGTTTTTAGAATCCATCTTACTGAACCTTGTCATTGACTCAAATTACAACATTTTTTGCAGTACACTCCTCCTGAATTTGACATTTTCGTTGGACTTTATGAGGCCAGAAGAGAGTTTGGCATCAAAAACGACTATTGGTGTGAAATGCCTGGCAGCATTCTTCCACCAGGAGCCTACTACTTCAGAGGGGTTGATTCCGAGTACAGAAGAGCTTATGGTAAAAAGACTCCCGAGATTGAACATGAGATAGAAGAAATAATATCAGAATAACTAATGCAACTATGCAAGCATTACTAATACACCATATTCAACAGTATTCTTACACCCTACAAAACGACCCTTAAGAAGTGTGCCTGCAGGATTTTGCTGCTGTATGCATTTGTGATTCACTTTTTTCAGTATGAGTTTCTTGTTTGTATTTACATTATCATGATAAAATTGGTTGTTGGGTTGCATCTGTTTTGCTACCTTCTTTAAATAATTAGTTTCATTAATGACAGAGCCAAATTTTCACGAAGAGATTTTAAAATATGAAGAAGTAAAACATACAGGGTTCAATATCTACTATATAAATATACATAAAAATAATTTAATCATATATGCTGAAGAGAGTTTGAATATATCCCTCGGTCCTACCTATCTCCACCCTCGTGAATTATGAGGTAGATATAAATTGATATATGAACCAATTGTGAACCTAATAAAAAGTTGTAATATATCAAATAAAAAACATTAAAAATCTTTTTATAAAAACTAAACCGATCAAAGATTAATTGAGTCATAATTGACTAGCTCATACTTAAACTAATTGAACCGATCATATTTTTATGAACTAGTTTTACCGTCGTTTAAAATTTGACATCCCCACAATATCATAAAGTCAAGTACATGTTGGACCAAGGACATGAGCCATACACATGCTGGGACCACTTTCATGGGCCCAACAGAATTGCCCATACCCACATGGCCCACAGCATTGTACGTATATTATCTTGGCATGGGCCTATTTGTAGTGGTCCAACAATAACAAAATGGGCCTACCATCCAATTTGAGCCGTCGAGTGGCCCAACAGCCGTGTCTTAAGGCACAAAGTAGAGCCCATCTACAAGTGGACCACTTCACACCTTGAGGAGCCCACCACAATAGCTACCACCCACCACTTTATGGCCAAAGCGTAAATATACACGTTGGATAGCTGGTTAAAGTTATACATGTATTAGTAATAACAAAATTTATGTATCTAAGTTTAGTTATTCATATGGAGTATTGTTTATGTATCGTAAGTTTATATGTGTGTTTGTATGTGGAATTCTAAATTGCAAATCAAACACTATTAATTTTACATATTAATAACTTATCTTCTAACTAACTATCAAAATGTGATATTACTTGAGCAGAATTTAATGCCCGCATAATTTGTCTCTAAATCAGCTACCACACAACCCTCAAGTGTATAATTTTTTGCACATTTATCTATTTTGAAATAAATTTGTTTAAAGTTTTAATATTGATAAAGTCTGATTTCTAGAAAAATGTCTAAAGTCACATGGCAAAAGTTCATATATTTCTACTTGAATTTCAACTATTTTTATCTAAAATCTAGTTATATTGTCTTATTTCAACTATTTTTTCTTGAAGTACATGTATTTATATTTAAAATTCAATCTTCTTTATTTGAAAGCTATGCAAAAATGCATTTACTTCAAACGTCACGTATCTAAAGTTATTTTTAAAAATAAATAAATTTACAAAATTTCTTTAAAAATTAAATGGGGAAAATTATATGGTTAAGCAAATATATACAAGTTAATTAGTCATCATAACTATAGTTTTAGTTACTTACCACTCGCGATCAATATTTATTCATTGATAATTACATCGGTTGGGGTTTTAGAGCTTGTATAATTCGCACATTTGTATAATTCAGAATTTGGATAAATGTTGTATAATATAATTTATATAACTATTTAAAGTTTAGATATTTGTGTTTGTATAGATTCATTATTTTGAGTTTATATAAAAATAACTCAATGATACAAATATACTCGCAAATTATACAAACTCGCTTGTAAATTATACAAATTCATAAACTATACAAACAAGATAACTTAAACTGAAGTTACACCCCATAAATATATAAAATATATTATAATGATTATTTGCGAAAATTCCTCAATTAAATATCTTCAAAAAAATTTACCCACCTTAAGGTGATGGGCCATATAATTTGAGCGGTCTGATAGGTGAAATGGGCCTACAGTCCTTGAAGCACGCCCCTGGTCCCACTTTATCTCTGGACCCCAGGCCCCACCACCTCTCTTTAAGTTAATAAGACTTCCTTTCTTTTTCATTTCAATTTTTATGTTTAGACTTAAAGATTATTTTTTTTAATAAAATACAGTTCAATAATCTTATTTTGTTACCTATATATAATAATAGAAATAGAGATAAGATACTATAAACCACTATATATTAAAAATATACTTCTATATATTACATATATTTAACTTATGAATCTAAATGGTTTTCTTTATTTGATGACAAAAAAAAAAATTATCTATTTCAAATCTGAATTTGTAATTTTTGAAGCATAATAAGTTGTTATAAATGATAGAGTTTTGAAAATCGAACTCAATGATTTTAAATTTTGGAAGTCTTTAATACAACTCCATTAACATAGCAAATGTTTATTTTCAAGTTATAGAAAACAAACGAAACCAACCAACAAAAAGCATTAACGTTGCAAAGACCAATTCCCCAATTCCTGTACAATAGAGTTGTAATTCACTAGTTATTCCAGATGCTCGCCAAAGCTGAAAAAAAACCAAAGGTTATTTGTATTCCTCGGAAACCCCCGCCTACGTCACCATTTAATATTTCTTGACCTACTATTGGCCAAACCACCTGGGCACTAGGCCCAACGTGAGTTGGATCACTAGTGTTTACTTTTTTTTCATTAGTATATATAAGCATTTGATAATTACACTATATTATATCAACTTGGGGTGATTAGGTAAGAAATGTACCACTTAGTTAAGAAAAAAGTACAGCTTGTTGGCTGTTTCCCATCCACATTATACTTTTTAGCAGAATATTCTTCGCTAAAAGTTTTTATTCTATCACGAAATTGATCTGGAATCATCAAAAATTATAGTGCAATAAATAAAATCAGATGTCTTAAACTCAAATCCTGATAATGAAATCAGTTTTAGTAAGAACCGTTTTACCTTTCACAACGAGACCTCTCGAACACAAATCTAGATTAGTCAGATACCGAATACCAGATGAAAAACCGATTTATGTTTTGGATCGGGAAGCTTCTATTTTGACCCACTAGACAAGGTGGGCCGTGGGCCACACCAATGGAAGTATACCACTCTACGCAAACCCAAAACTGATCCATCAAAAGCCCAAACGGGTCCCCACTCTTCTCAAAGTCCTAATCCACTTTTACACGTGCGATACTCTCGTGCACGTCTTCAACACTTTTTAATTTTTTTTTAACACTAATCACTTCACTTAAAACCTCTTTTCAGAAACTCACTTTATTATTTTTCTCATTTCCCAAAAACAGATCACGGTCAAAAGTTTCTCCAATAAGATTATTAAATTAAGAGTGTATGCTCTGGCAGATATGAATTTTACGTATAATCTAGGTAAATATTATGAGGGTAAAGAATATAGATAGTGTGGGAGAGTTGGATGAGCACTAGAGGAGCGAGACAATCAATTTAGAATATCTATCGACTCTGATAAAATTTGTTTTTCCTACTTTCACCGTTCCACGTAAGATGGTAATATTTTGTGAAAATTGTTTTTTAAGTGTGGGTTCGAAATGAAAGACCAAATGTTGATGCCTAGTAAGTGTAAAAATGACACTTATGTGACATATAATGAAGTCATGCACTAAGTAGGTTAGGTTAATTGAAAGTCATTTCATTTCCACTTCATTAGGGCTTGAAAGATATGACAATTAAAATAATGCAAAACTCCAGTTATTTAATACATAGTTAACTAAATTATAATAAAGCTGAAGGATGATAATGTTTCCATTGACAATTATACAATGATTTATTTGAAATTTCCTAAGAGAGTTACACATCATTCAACTTCTAATTATCATTAGTTTAACAAAAGCAAAAGAAACAAAAAGTGAATAGCTAGTGTCTTCTAGTTTGTACATACAAGAGTGTTTTGAGCATATTTGGCCTAAACTCTGCCTCTTATCTTTATATTGCTACTCATAAATTATAACGTAGGATCAATCACTTGAACCAATTTTAAGCCATAGACCTTGATCGTCCATTAACCGTCTTCTCTATGACCGCTTTGAAGATGTAACTTGAGGTTCTTGTTGATGATTTCCACTCCGACTCATAAACTGTAACTCTTTTCTATCATAAATCTCAAGTGAAAAATCTCTTAGCATATGAGGTTTAACATCATTTTTGTTGTTGTTATTTCTATTTGTGCTAGAGCTTAAACTAGCTGGAGCCATGCTAGACTTGTTCGACCCAACTTTAGGCCCCGTAGATGTTGCTGCTCCATCATTTATAGTTAACGGTCCTGCCATCATTATTGGTGGTGGACCGCTAATATTATTCGTGGCTGCAGCTGTTGGTGCAGCCACGAACGATGATATTGGCCTCGTGGCCAAATTAAATACAGGTGTCCATAATTGAGGATACTGAACCACGTTATTGTTATTGGTCACGTTTACTGGTGGGACCGTTGCTGGTATCATCCAAATGGCATTGGATGGTACCATCATACCCCCATTACTCATAGCCCATATCGGTACTAATCCCGGCGGCGGAGCGGTGGCAGCAGGTATTGTTGCCGGCGTGGTTGTTACCGGAGCAAATTGTGAAACATTTGCTGCATTTCTATTCAAACTTCCAACATCAATGAACTCCGAGTTTGATGATTTCCTTCTACGTTTCTGTGGATT